>JACJUY010000367.1:22306-99251 GCA_014220935.1 Platorchestia sp. MABIK
CTTTTTGCGCTATATAGTATTGCTCTCAGCTGCTTGTTGCGCTATAGTATTACTCTCAGCTGCTTGTAACGCTATAGTATTGCTCTCAGCTGCTTATTGCGCTATTGTGTTGCTCTCAGCTGCCTTTTGCGCTATAGTATTGCTCTCAGCTGTTTGTAGCGCTATAGTATTGCTCTCAGCTGCTTGTAGCGCTATAGTATTGCTCTCAGCTGCTTGTGGCGCTATAGTAGTGCTCGCAGCTGCTTGTAGCGCTATAGTATTGCTCTCAGCTGCTTGTAGCGCTATAATATTCGTCTCAGCTGCTTGTAGCGCTATAGTATTCTTCTCTGTTGCATGTTGCACTAAAGTGTTCCTCTCAGCTGCATGTTGCGCTATAGTATTCCTCTCAGCTGCATGTTGCGCTATAGGATTCCTCTCAGCTGCATGTTGCGCTATAGCGTTCCTCTCAGTTGCTTGTTGTCAATAGAATTTCCTCTCAGCTGCATGTTGCGCTGTAGTATTCCTCTCAGTTGCATGTTGCGCTAGAATTTTTTCTAATCTGTGTGTTTCGCTGTAGCATTCCTCTCAGTTGCATGTTGCGCTAGAATTTTTTCTAATCTGTATGTTTCGCTGTAGCGGTCCTCTCTGTTGCACATTTCGCTATTAGATTCGCCTTCATTGTTTGCGCGCAAGATCGTTCATTTCAGTTGTATACGCGCTAGCTATAACGTCCAGATCCGAGAAACATCTAACATCCCGAGGCTATGAAGCTCGAGTTTCAAACTCCGTAGAACAACAGTGTTATAAAATTTAAATCGTGCAGATCTCCTTCTTATCTTGGCATCAATGGCGCTATTGCATTTTATGGCATGCGTATATTGGCAGCACTTACGGCTGATCTGTGACGGCAGCGTGGCCGCTAAAATAAGGGTCATACTCCCTCCAGGGAGCATGATTCGCCCTCAAACGTATCCAGCAATGTTGAGCTCTAGAACTGCGCTCCGTACAGAAGTGCACAACTTCAAGTTTTCGCTGCTACGCCTTCGATTCAGTCGTCACGTAGTTGCGAACTACCGAACGTTGTTTCTAAGCTTCATACTTGTTGCGCCGGCTTCCATGTCATTTATCAAAGTATCGGCATGTGAACTTTTGTAAATTTTTAATTCCTTTCAAGAGATTCTTTGTATTTCATTGCTTAAAAATTTGTACTTCACTGTCGAAAGCCATGCTTTTCTTCAGAGTCACGCGAATTGGAATTTGAATAGGAGTTTTCATGGACGGTTTGATTTATAATTACTTACTGATTCGTATTAATATTTCTTCATTCCAGTTAAGTCTAAAAAATATTAAATATGGTTGGATGAGTTGAAACCTGAATGAACCTTGCGAGTCAAAGTTACTAAATTGAAACCAAGCCCAAGAGGTCGTCAACGACTGCAGGCAATGCGAATGATATCGCGAACAATACATTCCGAAGACATTTTAAGACCAATCACAGAACTAATGCGCTCATACGATTGATTAAGCATTTGGGACAGCAATTTTTACAAAAAATAAACAGCTCGTCTTTCAACTTTGCACCCAAAGGGATCTACAAAAACGGAACTTATTCTCAAACTTTAAACTGTTTACAGCTACGAGAAGAAAATATGTGGTTTGTATATGTGGTTCCAGTGTGTTATAGACCAACACGATTGGTCGCCGAAGCGAATTAAGGTAACATCAAAATTAATAATCCCACTACTCAGAGCGAGGTATGATCATACTAATCGGTGGATAAACATGCAAAATTCCATAATATTAATAAACTTTACATGCGAGGGCTATTTCTTCAACACAATTTCTAATGTATCGTTGTCTGATGTTTGTCACGTTAACGGTTTGCGCGTAGTTTTTGTATCTAAGAAGCAATACTGGCCCCCAGGCGACACGTTCGCACTTCACGTGCATGAACACGGGACGAGCAGCTATATTAGCACGAGAGCACCACTTCTCTCTGAACAAAACATTCCTTCACATAGAAACGAACAACAGAAGTCCGGGCTCGGAGTTCCCCCAGCTGCAAATACCCGCTAGCTGCTCCGGCACTAAAAGTCTCGCGTTCTAAAATACGCAAATTAAAATACGAGCAAATCTCCCCTTGGGCCTGATTCCAAAGAATGGATATTATCATCTCCAAATCTAACCATTAATATTGGAATCTACAACTACAGAGAGCATAATCTCGCCCATCTTACGGATAAATGGCTCTCATTGATCAGTGTACATAGTTAATAAAGGATTATAGAGTATCACAAACTACAATGATAGCTTTGATAAGTCTTGCTAATAACAAGTTCTCGGACAGTAAGCTAGGAAGCGCTAATTATGGCGCTGGGATAGAATTTCAAGCCAATAATTATGGCACATCAAGTAACCGACACGATAATTGACTCGCTATAGAGTCGGACTTCCAAACTGCCGCTGTTGTTGCGTCGGTCCCTAGCGACGCCTTTGTGATCAGTGGAGCAGGATTTTTGACTAATTTACGTCGTCGTAGCGCTACAGTTCGCAGCGTATGTTCTTTAAAGTCAATTTAGTTGAACTACGTGCTGTAGCAAGTAGCGTAGTCAAAGACACCGAAGAGAACTCAGGCTGCCACCTGTCCCGCTGAGCCAAAATAAATCCTTTGAAAATCTAGGTCCAGATAATTTTTTTGTTATTATGTGCCATCTGGGTTTCTATGTGTGTGATCAGCAGCTTGGTACCACCATTATGTAATCCGTTACACAGGGCTGCTCGTGTAAATTGAATTTCTCTGTAGTTACACACTACACCTGTAATCAGTTTCATCTTGGCTTCTGTAATGTCAATTTTCAGCTTCTATCTGGTCACGAAATGTGATCACTTGCAGCGTACTTCCTAAGCGCGGTCAGGTACCTGGAGGCTCACACTCGAGTGATCAGGTGTTGAGGAACTCCTGTGTGACGAGTTCAGTTTTTTGACATTTACGTATCGCAGTTGTAGCGGAACTTCTCTTTTCAATCCAATGAATTGCACCTCCCATTTGTGATGATTCACATCGTAGAAAATTTGGGTTATCACTCGTTTTGGGTTATCATTCATTTGTGTAAAATTTGAGTTATTCATTTGTGTAAGATAAATTTATTTGGTGCTTAGCTCAAATTTCCGAATCATATCCCATCGGATCGTGAAACGCTAGTGCCCGTGTTGAAACATTCGAGTCACTCACCCTTTGTCTTATGCTACAAGTTATTTAATTCGTCGGTTGTTCATGGACGAGAGTGCACCTCTGACAGAGGCAAAGTTGACGTGTCAAGCACACTTCGAAGATGTTTCTTCTGAAAGAAAAACCCTTGATGAAGGGATCAAGTATTTCTATCTGTTTGCTTTCTTCAGGATCAAATCTGTTAACATGAGAAATATTGGCATACTAGGGTTTACCAAACGCTACGTATCTAAAAATCATTTAACAACATTGGTTTAATAATTCATTCGGATAAAAGAGAATAATCTGTGTGCTGCGTATTTGTTACATATGTTTTATAGATTAATTGGCGCAGTGAACATGAAGCAGCAACAGTGTTAGATAGTCACTAATATTTTATCTTGAAATTCGCAAAATAAGCTTGAAGGGTGATGTGATTAACAATCTAATGCGGATAGAAAGATTTCCTGGGCCTTGTTGAAGAATGCGCCTTCCTTGTGACGGGTTGTGCCTCCTAGTGAAAATGAGTTCCCTGACATTCTCCAGCGAGTCAAAAACACTCATTTTCACAAATTGATTGATCTCCACGTCAGCACTGGAGGCGCAACGGAGTACGAGTATGTCTCGAGATTGGAATACAACGGAACTGGTGTGAAGTTTTGGACCTGACGCAGGGGCTGAATTTCTTTATCAATACATTGTCGTAGCGGTAAAGTGGGCAACGTAAATCCACTTAAATAGCGCTGTCAGTTGCACCAGTACGCCGACGTTAGTTGGTTACATCTTCAGCCCTGGGTTTAATCCTGATGGAGGTTATACGAAACATGATCTTCTTGGCTGTCTATTTACGGAGACAGTTAACCAGTTTTGTGATCAACTCTTGCTTACGTTTGGGAAGTACCAACAAAATTTGCATCATGAATTAACGTCAAAATCTGCATGAACTCATGGACGATGTTTTTATTTGACAGTGAGCAAAGCTGATGAGATGTTCCGAAGCTCGACTATTTGTGGAGCTCTGATAATAAATTCACTTACAATCTACCAAAGCACATATATACCAGGGTAAAAACCTAGAAATGGAGAAAAGTTTCGTTGCCGTAGAAAAAATTCCTGATGTTTAAATGCTTCAAATATGGATTGATAAGATCAGCAGCATCACAACAAATGATTTGTTTAATACTCTAACGCAGATTACCTGACAAGGAATTGTTACACCAATTTCACATTACATTTTCGAGTAATACATTGTTAACGTCTCTCATGTTACGTTGAGAGCAAATATAAGGCATGAAAGTGTTCTAACTTTTGATGTATATTGAAACGTACCGTGATACTCGTATACCATCCACAAATCTCATGAATATAACACAATACAATAGGCATCTCATATTCTTTGACTGCCCAGTAATTATATATTATGTTTTGTTGTAGGTGTTTATTGACATCGATACAAGTATGAGTTAAATTCATGGAAAGTAAATCAAATTTAAAGTAAATTGAATATGTCAAAAAAAAAGGCTTACTAACACATGAAACAAAAAAAATGCATGAGTATTCTTCAGTCTAATGATGTGTGTAATTTTTTCAGGAAGGCCTGTTTACTTCATGTTCAAACAGAGCCGTTATCCCATAAAAGGTAAACCAAATCGCCTCAGATAGAATGGCAAATGCGTATAAGGGACAAGATAATCGTAGCGGTACAAGAAAACGACAATTTAAATGAAATCAACAGAATAATAAATTTGGACATCCTAATCGATGTTTTTGAATATACGTTGATGAAAACTACAACCAGCATGATTCACAATTTTAATCAACTTCACTCCTCAATCGATCAGTTGAATAGAAATTTAAAACTTCCAGAATGAAAGCAACTTAGTCATATCTTTTTTGATTGTTCTCCAGACTGAATCAGCATAATCTTCTCCGAAAACTTGAAGGTCAGCCTGTCTATTGAAGCTCGGTAAAAATTACAAGCATGGAAAACGTTTTATTTTTGAACTAGACTGTGCGATACATATGTAAAAGTTTCAAAAAGAGAAAGGTAATCATTTAGTAAACATATTCATTGCTAAAAATTGCACAACTTGTAGCAAATGCAGACCGTGCATGTACGCAGTCTTGCTTCTAAATCCGTATAATTCCTCTTACTATGTTTTAGTCCTGATAAGTCAACGAAATTAACATTATACATGTGAATTTTTACAGGTTATTTAGCGTACGAGGAAAACAAGAGTTTTATTTCATACGACCACCTTCAACCACTTCAACCTACACGTTTTCGAGAGGTGCACACAGCACAGACAACTTCAGCCGTGTTCAACGACTCCGCGGACTTTTTGATGACCTTCTTAAGGGCCACGATGTTATTGTGAGGCTTCGCACATGCTTTGACTTTAAGGGGATCGTTTCACTTTCTGACGAGAAAAATCGCTTTTTTGTTCGAATACGAGCACAAAGACTCTGTTGTGCTTCATTTTAAATTTTATGCTTCTAGACACAATGTTTCGGGAGATATCAATCGTCGAAGTTGTGTAATTACAGAGCGCCGCAGTGGAGAGCTACCTTATTGCCTAGAAAGGACGCCAGTGCTTTCTTCGATTTAAAAAGCACTGATGAAAGCAAAGTTATTTCTGATCGTGTTCATATTTCTAGGAATTATCTCGCTCGTATTTATTTACGTAGCGACTTGGTTTTGAACTCATTTTATTTTAAATTAGACGTCCTGTAATTGATGTTAGTTACATTTTTAATTTAGGCTTCCATTTTTTATTTTCTTTTAAATCATAAAAAATTTAATTTTTGCTTTTTTAAGGAAATACCTAAAATATCATTAGCAATAAACTTGAATTTTGCCTGAAAAGTGATCATAAAATATTGTTTTAGGAGTGCGATGACACTAAAAGCAACTTCTAAAATCCATTGGTTTGGCTTTTATTTCACCCAGAGAAGTGCCCCCTAGAAGCTTTCTTTTGAGAATAAATTGTTTTCTATGCAAAAATTCGAAAAATTGTACGAGCAAAAACATTTTGGAATCCTAATTTACAAATGTGGTGCAATTTTCAGATTTATCTGCCCAATAGGAAAAAAGTTTGTCCAAAAGTAAAACAATCCTCTAAACTTGTGATGAAAAGTAGGAATCCAATGGATTCAGGTCAGGCAAGTTGACAGGCCAGCAGTCTATCTCCAAGAATTGCACAGTACACCTCTTAAGCAAGTAAACGGTTTTGTCAGGCGTGTGGGCGGGAGCCGAGTCTTGTTTCAACAAACTTCTCAAATGAAACCTTGGACTTCATTAAATTACTTCTGTTTGTGAGAAATTGCAGTAGGATTTAGAATTCATTTTTTTGTTTTCAGTGAGAAGTGGGTAAAGACGTCTCCCTCACTCGAAACCGCGTAGAGGGTCATGACGTTAGCTGTTTTTTTGTGTCATCGTTGATTGAACATTCTTGTTCGGAAAGGCTATCCAACGATCGTTGCTTCTGCTACAAGCCATGTCAACTGTGAAAATGTTCTCGTAAGAAAAACTTGTCGGTTGATCCGTTGGTTCTCACCAGTAACACCTTTTTTCATCTCTCCAAATGAAATTCTTCTATCATATTAGCTAAAATAGGTTTCCTATATATCTTGTGCATTAGAGTTTAGGTGAAGATCTTTGATCGCTCTGGAAAATGTCGAGATGCTGACGAGCCTCTTCTTAGCCTCTGTCTACAAGGACATGGTTGGATAGGTTTCGGTGCTTCATTTGAGGCAGCTAGAAAGCGAGGTTCACGAATTTTAACTCTTTTTGAAGTGTTGGTGCTTCTGCAATTTTAGTCAGACTCATCAAAATGCTTACAAACATCGCAAATTGTCTGCCTGAGGTACTAGCGGGATTTTACTATATAAGCTGGGCTTCGGCCTACGCCATGAATTTTACAGATAACTGAACGTTTTGACTGTTTCACTGCGTGATGTTTATGCTCCATACTCTTAACGCTAATTACTGGCTCCATAGATAACTAAGCATGACTGATGCACTTCAGTGTTGATAACTTTCAGAGGGATCAGAAAAACATACCTTTTCAAATGTGTACGAGTTCATCTGAAAGACTCTTTAATTGTCACATGTGTCACGAGACAGAAATCTCTTCCTGTCTTCGATATAGGAATTAAATCCTCGGTGGTGAAAGAGGAAAGGGAAAATTAAGAGATGAAATACGCAGAAAGAGAAGTTATAGTACAGGTGGAAAAATAGAAATAGTGAGTTACTGTTCTGTTCGCGTAACTCAACCCCAGTGTGTCTAGATCAACCCGGAAATGAAAGCGACTAATGATGCATTTCAATAAGTTTATTTGTAACATTACAGAAGATGATTTGCGCGTGTACCTTTGTGACACAAAACACCCGAGGCAAATTACGTGAAACACAATCCTAGGGAAATTGTTGCGCGCGCGAATGGCACAAGGCATTTGATTGCGTATGATACATAATTTCACAACGCTCTCGTAACACGAAGAAAGATTATGCACTCAATTCTAACCTACCCCAAACTTTTGGCGCTTTTGCAAGATGTTTCTTAGCTCAGCCACTTATTTCTGAAGGGCATCCTCCTCGCGACTAAGGTGGAAAGAACTACGTATTCACACGCTTGCACTGCCCTGAAATTCACTTTCCTGAGTGTAGATGTGTAGCTAGTAAGTCGATGATGCATCTGCTCTGTACGCATCATCTTGGCGTCACCTCGCTGCAACCCCAAGCGGTTGGGCCGCCCTACCTCCCCTTTGTTGCTTTCTGGGCCTACATCTTGACTAGGTGTCGACGTACTACACAGAACCAGAGTAAAAAGCGAGTGCCGACCCCTTGCTCACGGTGCACTTATAAACAGTATGTCCCGCACTTGCTAGTGCGCCTCCAGTTACAGTAGAGCGAGCAGCGGCTCACCGCTTTTTAGGAACGCAAATAACTTGCCCTGCTCTAGGAGTTTGGCAAGCACTCCCAGACCAACCGCACTTCCAGTACCCAAACGCTTCTACACAAGCGTTCCTAAGAAATGGCTTCCTAGTCTTAGTCGAATAGTTGGCAAGTGCGTCTTCGCCAAGCACTATTACACCAGCTTTCCTTTACAAGCGTTACCACAACCAAGCGCTCCTGCTCTAGCGTTCCCCACCGCTTGGTCGTGGAGCACTCGCCTCTCGCACCTCCTCTCTGCTCTACGTGCTCATTTCTCGACGGCCAGGACCTCTGCAACCTGATGTTCACCGCAGCAAACTCTCACTTGCTTACTACGCAGTCTACGCTCGCCTCCGAAATCCTGAGTCATCAACGAAGCAGTCGTAGTCACCAGTTCGAGTTCATTCAGCACAACTAGTCACTCAACCGAGTGTAGCATTTGGCGGACATCACCTCAAAATTTTCGTAACTCAGGAAACTCTGCGACGAACAGTGGCTAAGCTTTACAGTATTACAATTTATAACGTCTTACCGAAATAAGACGTCATAATAAACCGTCCCCTTCTAATCGTTACTGTCCGGTCGAGTATCACTAACGCTAACTCTAACCTCAACAGTTACTTTGGAAAAACACGATAGGAACATTATGCTAGTATATTCTTCATCTGCAGCTCCAGGCCGACATCATGTATACATATAGTAAAAAAAGGGGTGTGAATTCGATCAGTTATTGCGGAACTTTATTCAAACACCTTACGCCTTCAGTTCGGTGCATCGCTAGAATATTTTTTGACGACTGATTTGAGAAACACATATCGAAACACACTTCTGATTAGATGCCCAAGAAGGAGTCAAGGTTTTCGGCTGGCCTCCGCAATCTCTAAATTCAATTAAAAATAACTGGCTGTAGCTCAAGATTTAAGTTTGTTGCGTTCAATATTTCTACTTTGTGTTGTGGATATTTTTTTTCGCTCGTCATTTCTGGGCTTAGTTCGTACAATATTTTTACAATGGAGTACACGATAAATTATCATTTCTGTCTATTTTCTATCACATTATATCCCGTTTTCACAGGAAGATTCAAATCTTGAAGATTTGTAGAAATGCTTCACTAAAATGGAAAGAATTTTTTCGGACGTTACGAACACTTCTCTGGGCGACCATTATGCAACCTGAATTACATCGTTATTTTGTTGCAATATATGTGCAGATATTTAATCGAAGCGCATAGTGCAAGTGATCTGTAACCTAATTAATGCATTGACGTAATACACAAAAAAAAATTAATGCAACCAAATAATCTGGAAGGCAAGAAAATGTCGGCCTTGCATTGGACATTTAAAATTCAAATGAATTTTGTTCGCTTGCTCCTGACGCTGTTGATGTCAATGGAAGACTCGTTAACTAATAATATGAGCATCTACACTCTTTGGTGTCACTAACATGACATACATGAGCATGACAAGCTACTCGCCAAGTTGGTGCTTTGAAAAATTGGACTAATTAATAGCTCAAGACGTCGTTGAAATTACCAAATCTTTTATTTACAATCTAACACCTGGCAACCTGTATGGCTCTCAGTAAAAACAATTGCGAGTAAAATACAATCACAAGTTCGGTTGATGGACCTCTGTAATAGATATTCAAGAAAGCGAGATCAAACCAACCACGTAAAGTAGCAATAATTCACCCAATCTGGTTTCAGCGCTTTAGCAATCAGCCAAGATATATTTAAATTGAGCTTAATGAAGTCATGCTATTTTCATATAATGATTCCTAATCACGGTGATGGATCTTTGCCTCGAGAAGAAATTCTTAAAAGTTACTCCTTCTGCTGCAGATTTATTCTCGGGTTTCAATGACAATGCCGACGTTGCAATGGAGGTAAGCTTTACGGGCATCCAGTGTGAGGTGCTTGACTTTGGTTATCAAGGTAGGGCAGATCACCAAGACCAATTACTTGGCATTAAATAGCCTCGATAAGAGTGAAGGCAACCTTAATTCTATTAAGATGGTCTCCGCATTAGTATGCGTCGTCTAGTGGCCGACTTGAACAAATTACCGGCGATAACGAGGCCTTCTAATGGGTCGGTATCGGGCGGCAGGCTGCCAGTGCAACACGGCCTACACGACGGCTACACCTCCGCTCAATATTTATTTCCTCCGGTGGCTGCAGACAGGATCCTTCGTAAATCTTCTCTTGAAAGTACATGTGCACGTTAACCTAGAAATTCAAAACATGCGGTAGCGCTTCTTTTGTACTCTTGAATTCTTTTAATACATGCCTTTTTTATTTTCAAGATATGTTAAGGAGTTTTAAAACACAGTTTGCTTTCGTATATACATACCTTGCTGCTTGAAAAAACGGGTTTTAAATCACTGTTTGTCTTCAATTCAAATTATTGCGAAAGGCTTAGTTTTGTTTGTTTCGCATGTTTAAGATCCTATGGTGTAAGAAACTTTGAACTGATATTTCATATCTATATGAGCAGCATGTGTGTGTCATTTCAAGGTAAAAGTTAAACTGATTTTATTAAAACTGCATTTACCTTAGAGCGATTTTCATTCAAAATAGAAAATATAAAGCTTCTTTTTCAACGCAAAAGAAATTTTTATTCGCTGTCTAAGACATAGATTCATATACATTCTAGCTGTGAACAAATTAGGTAAGCTGATGATGACGAAGTAAAATAAAGCTCACCTTGTTACATTATTCTTTAACACAATACGCTTCAGTGAGTTGTCAGATCTGTGTCAAGGAATTTCTAATATAAAGCAGAGTCCCGTTTTGCCTTTTCCCACCAAATTGATGTTCTATAACTGAACTCTTAACGATCATAATGGGTCGTTTGAAATTTACTTTGACAAAACGCCCCAACCCACACTTAGTCATAGCGAGAAAATATCAGTGATTCGCTTGACCTGCAGATGATTGGAGGTCCATCTACAACCTTGAAAATGTAACACCAAGTTTTTTTCTACACTGCATCATAAAGAAGGTTATACTCTGAACCTCCTAGAAACTTCTGTGTGCATAGACGAGATTAAAACAACGAGAAGCGATATCAGATTCAGCTAATGCAGATGTCTGACTCGCGAAAAAATACACGTCCTTCTTCAAAAATGCTACTGAGAGCCAAATTAAATATTGGCTGTAGAAAAATCAGCAACTACTGGCTTGACGGGCCGCCAAGAAGCCCCTGGTCACCGTGGTCTTTAAAATTAAACTAGCTGATTTCTTTGAAGGTTGGCCGTAAAAAGATGGGGTTCCAATATCCAAAGCGTATTTCAAATCTAAAATCTCACAGCCACCCTTTGTAGTTAGGGGCGGTACTATGATCTTTCGTCACCCCAGTGCACAGTTATAACCGTGCGCTGTTAAAACTGTGGAGCACTCAAACAGAGTGATGACGTAAGGTGCTTGCGGTAAACTGGGCTAAGTAATGGGGGACTTTATTCAAGGTTTATGATAAAAAAACTTGAAATAGACGTTTTCGTCCACTGTAGGCCGACAAACGGTCAGGTACTTCACTAAATGGGTTAGAAGTAATATCTCGAACAGTACAATTTTCTTCAGTGATTGGAAACTGGATCTTATGAGATTAACTGCACACGTTCACATGGTTAAAATTTGCCAAAACTACAAAAGCCGCTAAGGTTTCCTATTGAAAAAGCTTGCATTTGTCCATATTTAAACAAACAGATGATTTTTATTGCGCTCGCACAGTCATTTTTTCACCGAAGCTTGTCAGAGTCATGAGAAGCTTACTAAAAGATGTGCGAACTTCGCCCTTTCTGCTTTCGTCCGCAATATCACAAAGTCCTGTCGCCTGCGTCTCTCCGTGCCGCCGATGTCGTGCTAATCTTTGATAAAGTTGTCTACTTCGCCCCAACATGGGATCGCCTTGTCTCTCGAAGGCATTATCGTCTCGTGTTCCATGCAAGAAATTGATACAAGTCGGTGAGCTCTTAATACCAGCGATACCTGCTCATGAATGATCAGCAACGAACTGCAAAGCTGAGAGATCAAACTTCAGTCCTAATGATAGTAATAGACAGAGTAAATGTGCAGCCCTGTTACCACTACTCGACAAGAACTATAACTTCCCGCAGGTTTACATTAGCAGAGTATCACTGAACAAAAACATAAGGTTGACGACAGGGTTTGGCATGACGGCTTCTAAGGGTCAGTTCCCTAGCATCTGTTGAATTTCAGACCGTAAGGCTTCTGTATTGAGGAGATTTTTACCTATTATACCGGAATAGTTGTCCTTTATTCTTTTATTTGAAATATTTCAATGAAAAACTATTCGTTCTTATCGTTGCAAGGCCATTACAGTATGATATTAATACGCATGAGCAGTAGTACGACATGATTGACTTGAGACTGCCCAAAACCGCTACGAATATTTTCTATGAATTTTTTTCACATCAGTGTCTAAAAATACTCTAAAAGTATTTTCTCAAACAAAGTAATGGACGAGAAGCACAATCGGCCAATGAAAATAAATAAACTTAACAATTTTGGCGGGCTAAATGCTTGAAATAAGATAAATCTAAAACTTTTTGTTGAATGTATTTCATGCTGACTAGTATGCTTAAATGCTTGCCAAACACTTGAACAATTGATACGAGCTAGTTTAAACAGCCATCTCTAGCAGAAACATGCAGTTGTGAGTGTCAGCAAATCTCTTAGAATGTATTGGTATGGCACCCTTCGAAGCAAAATTTATCCATTCATCCCGATTAGAAAAGACTTTTAATTTAGGAGAAACTAAGCATCTCCCAAATCAACCAGCCTCCATACGAGAGACTAAATTTTCTTTCACTGTAACTTATGGTGTTTCCAAAGCACTAAGAAGATAATATTGAGACACTGAAAAGAATTTCGGAACGATGAAAGAACATTTATGAAATATGTAATAAAAAATTTACGAAGTAACGAGAGAGATGAAAGTAACATCGATAACGTGTGAAAGGGCTAGAGAGTACAACAACTTGAGGTAAACGATGATGCTGAAGTTTCTCGCTGAAAATGTTTCTGAAAATAATGCCCCCACAAATCCCACAATCACTAGTAGAAAAGTGACCAAAAGTACATCACATGATTCAGGAATTCAAGAATTGACATCCTTACAACTGAAGATTTTAGATTGTGATTCTTTTCTGCCGCAAGATAAATTCATACGAACTGAACTCTAAAGAGAAATTTCGATTGATGTTTTAGCGGTGAGGGCGAGTTGAATATGTCAACCACAGTGCGTTTTCATAAATTTTCAATACATCAAAATAGTAACTTACATATTATACTGCTCAATTTCCAGCTCTATTTTTTTTAAGCGTATATTTTGGGCTGAGCCATTTAGAGGAAGTTGAAACTTGGGTTGCTTGAAAGGCAGTAGATTTCTTCGCACTAAAAAATTCTTCACTTTCTGCTTTGATTTCTCAACTAAACGCAGCTTCGAAAAATTACTTACGTAAACTTTTAACACTTTTTTACTGCATAATTGTAAAGTCTGATGATTAGGAGCGTTCCACAGGTTATACAATTAATTACACCGGCACTCGCATCATGAAAAGAGGTAGAAAAAAGCAAGTAAAGGATAAGGAAAAGACTCGGAAATGTAATCAAACAAAAGGAATAGATGTAAGGTTCAAACCAAAATTTTACCAATTAGGGAGTGAAGAAAGAGCTCGCAGAAGGTACGAGCTCAAATTCAAATTCCATTATACTATGTACGAACGTACTGTAATTGAGTACCGTAAAAAAACAAAATTAAATGTCACGCTGGATTCTGGTAATACTCACCATTTCAATTGTACAGAGAACTTCATTGTACTTTATATATTCCTAAATTCAATACACGATTATGAAAATCAGTAAATACCATTCTGGTATTTTAACAAAATTATATGAAACTCATTTATTTTAGGACCGTTTTTTTCCACGATAAGCTATTTTGAGCTGCAGTACTCACAGAATACAATATGCCTACTTGAAATGGAGACCTTGACGCAGACATGAAACTTTAGCTCAGGTAAATCACATTTCTAATCATGCATTGTTTGCGAGACGCACTAGTTCGTCCGTCACTCTGTATAGGAATTACCTCAGCACCGTACACTTCAGGCACCGGAACATCGCACAAGCACAAGCACCGGAACATCAGGTAGGCAGACGACCGTGCAACTACAAGGGGCGCGCAATGGGAACACAAGTGTTATCACCTTAGTGTTCTGACGAAGAAGACTCCTTAACCCATGTGGTGATCTTGAGCTTTGGCCTTCGCAAATTCAAACTGATGCAATTAAAAGACATTTTATTCAAATAAGAGTAATACTAGATCGTGAATGATGTAGAGTCACGTTGATGACAATAATATCGGACACTTTTCAAAATTGTAGCTTTAAGCGTTTGTAATTTTTGCGCTTAAAGCAGAGTATACTCCAAGTTTATAACATAATTAAATTTCCCTGCTCCATTCCTTAACTAACTCTGTTTTTCTCTTTTGCTTTACTCTTGCCCTCGGCACACCCCCTCTCACTTTCTCCTCACTCCCTCTCCACCTCCACACTCTCTCTCTGATGGCTGCCCCTCCACCTCCGCGTATCAAGAGACATTGAAGAGCAATTTGCGTAGCGATAGCAACCTCTGCCAGACGCAAGATTTTGGCCGCTGCCAACCTTTGTGTTGGATCAACTTGTAAAACTTCGCTTTTTGCACCACACAGCAATGAATTGCACGTTTGTTAAGTAATTATTGTTCAAGTGTGATTTCAAATAAATTCACTTATCCCTAAGTTGAGGATTCCTGGTTTGATATTTCGTTCGTACGAAAAGGAGACAGGGGCAGTTGAATATCATTTAAATTGAATAGAAGATTTCCTTGATTAATGTTCAGAAATGTCGAAATCAATTTTATTTTAACGCGCTAGCTTAGATGACCCATGATTGTGAACACCCTCTCATCCTGTTAATGTTCTTTGTCTTTTTATCAACACGTTACCTTGCCCATGGCAACAACAGTTTTAAATTGAGGGGACTTGCGTTATGTTTTAAAATGGCTTAGTAAGGTTACACCATATAAAATGATTCTAATTATCGTGCATTTCTTTTCGAATAGTAGGAAATACGAGCATCTATCATGCGTAATACAAGAATTTGACTAAGTTTCGGGAGTGTGGGACGGAAATGAGTACTCAGCGTTTTAGCATACGTAATGCATACGAGTATCTTGACTCATATCCGTCGCAAGACAACAATCTTCCGTCGCCAGTTTGTGCGTCGTTGTAACCTCTGATGTGAACTCAAATTCAGGAATTTAGAACAAACAAACGAGGAGTCTAAGCAAAAGTACTTATTTTCATGCAATAGTATGAAACGAGCGACAAGTTTTAAAATTCTTTTAGTGAAATTCGTTTTGTTTCCGATGCATGGTTTAATTGTTAAGATTCTGTGGCGTTAGTCTCACACACGTGAGATTCACTGTGCTAGCGTTGCAGTGGTTGGTTGGTTAGCGCTCTTCAGAAGCACTAAACAGCGTGCTCATATGATGATGTTGTGGCAAACTAAACGGGTACAGAGTTACTGGAAAATGAGAGTCGCTTATTTTTGGTACATTTTTACACTATGACAAGACCTTCGCGTCATTCTTTATGCATTTAAAATTGTCTATTATCAGCTATTACTCGACTTGATAAAATAATGTCAGTTTCGAAAACTTGATGAGAAAATGCCCAAATAAAAAATAAGCTGTAGAAATTGATTGTGGCTTTTAAAGCTTCAGTTCAGTTACATGAGTTAATCTGTATACTTTTTGTTCACAAATTTCAATGATAAAAACTGTCTGAATTACTTTCTCACAGATGGACTCCCTTTTCAAAACTTTTTATTCTCTTACTGACTGCTAAGCTATCAATCTATATAGAAAAATAAAATGTAAATTAACAAAATTTAAAAATCTAAATAACTATCCCATAGCACAGCGTAATCCTTAATCAATTTCGAATTATGAACAAACCGATAAAGCACTACACACACAGCGCAAAAATTCTCAACAATCAAATCCTGTTTCAGCTCACGACATGAGTTTCTGTCGACATGAGTTGCTGTATCCTTTCAATAAAAACTTACAGCACTCGCAAGTTGCTTCTTCTTGTAGAATCGCGGCTATAGAGCAACACGTCCAATAATCAACTTAATTATCCGTCTGATGAGGACGCCATCCGCTTGACAGACTGGATGTCAATTTGTACATTCTTGCTGCTGCCATTGACTGACGTTGAAGTGATACTGAGTCGGTATAGGTATTTCTGCCCAAAATGATGCGCATGAGATCATTTGATGTGTTCCGGACACTCCAAAAGTGAAGGGATGCGGCTCGCCATTTTATAATTAGAAGCTAGAGAGGAGCTCTATGACTGGGTTTCCATCAATTATGGTATCAAAATATCTGTGTCAGAGTATGCGTATAGTTGCTCTATGCGATTTTATCACAGAGAAGGGGCTAGCGGTAGAGCAATCCTAACGCATAAAATTATGCCTGAACCCATGATTTCCGAAGAATAATTTTCCACTAACTTGAAAACAGCCTGGAGGCCTGCGATATTTTGTTCAGTTTGTAATAAATCAATTCAACAGAAAAATTTTAAAGATATGTTTGAAAGAAAACCTCACTTCGAACCTCAGGAAATGTTTCTCTTCCACGAACAGCGATGTAATTTAAGCAGCGATTTCTTCATTGAACAGGAATTGAAAAAACTAGACAATTTTTAGGAAATGAAATTGTTAAGAGTGCCAATCAGCACTTTTGAAATTTTCAAATCAACGTCCATACGTGTGTCTTTACTTCTGGGTGATTTTAAGCGATATAAAACACTGATGAAGAAGACGAAGAAAGGATCACTATCTAAGGAAAGATCACTATCTAAGGAAGGATCACTATCTAAGGAAAGATCACTATCTAAGGAAAGATCACTATCTAAGCTTCGTTGAAGTTCCCACTTCAAAGTTTTCTGTCGATTACGCGTTATTTTGTCACCGGTAGTATTGTCATCTCATTTTATTTTCTGATTCTTTCCAATACCATTGAAATTATCCCTGCGTTTTATAACTGACAGCATTTATGAAATTATGAGATCAAAAAATATAAGCAATAACGTGTTTACTTTGTGGTATCGAGTTGATGATGTTGCCTTAGCTTGCTTATGACGACCAGCTCCACACCAGGCAATCTATGTCTTTGCACTATTGACCATGGGAGGTTTGCGGAGCAAATATCTACTTGCGTATGACTCATATACATGTTTCTTGTTCTGAATCACAATTTCCTACTGCAATGAACGAAAAGAAATAACAGAATTCAATTTTCCAGGCGAGTCCATGCATTGTTTTTTATTGACTCTCCTACTTATACGTGTCGAAAAATACTGTGTAGGCATAGTGAATGGTTGTAAATCTATTTCTTTGCTATTAAACCGATGTCTTTTCATATTTTCAAATTATTTTATATTATAATGATGCTAAGACATTACCTTTATTAAGAAATTTCCATTACACTCAAAAGTTCAGAGAAAGAAATGATAGTTTCTCGCAATGAGCTAAATTTGAGACACAATCTAACTGTTATTGAATCTCCGTTTGTCGTCATTCCTTGATAAGTAATACCCATTGATTTCTAGGCAGTGCTGCTCAAGACACTTAAGATATCAGTGGTTTATATAAATAAATACTAAGTAGTGAGCTATAAAGTTCAAAATGACTGCCTTTACTGCACACGTTTTGCATGCCATTGACAACACCATTAGGAGGCGTTGCTTTCTTCATCAATGCAAAGGCTTGAGGATGTGCGCAGATGACTGTGAGTCATGTGGCTCTACCCACGACGAAGGCGGCTCCTACGCTGGAGTGTGCAACGCGCCAATCTTGCTACAACGGAAAGCACTACTAAGCACAGATCCGCCGCCGCCACCTATCTCCTCGCAAATGTTGCCTGTGCACACCTCTATCAAGAGCAGAGCTTCAATAAAGCTGTTCCAAATAATGCTTATCATACAATTATCACCAAACTAGAATGCTAACTATGTACCTGAAGGTGAAAGGTGTGTTCAAAGATGTAAAGAAAGCCCCAAACGTTGCTTCAACTCAATGACAGCATAAATTAAGTGGGCTACGAACTTATTCTCGTCGGATGATCTCGGGCTCGCTAAACAGGCTGCGAGGCAATAAAAGTGTGCCAGACAGGGCTTCGCTCTCGTCACGTATCGTGGATGCGACAAGACTTGGCTTTAAGCGAGCATCTTGAGCTTAAACGTATCGTTCATGCGATAAGTCAAAGCTTTAAAGCGGGCTTCATTGAGCTTAAACACTGATAAAAAGATCGTGCTCTTCAAATCGACGTGTTTTTGTCGAATAAATGCTGCAATACACTGATAAATTAGTGCTTGGTCCACACGAAAAGATTTGCGAGGTCTTGAAGTCGCCTCTTCCGCGGAGTGGAATTTTGTTAAGTTAAGATATCGAAAACTTAAGACTTACGTTCGCTCTTGTTTGTTCAACCACAATTTGTGGTAATTGTCCAGGACAGTTTGTGGTGTTGGCGCGTCACAAGAACTACGCTAGTGTTTAACTCAGGAGTATTCTTCTGCCTCAACAATGTTTGACTAGCCTAGATTAGTTCACTAACTCGATGTCAGAGCCGCAGCAAGATGTACAATTTGCATTTTGGAGTTTGAGTATGAACGTACTTTCAAATATGCTACAATATTCTAAGAAAGTGGCGTGTACTTGAAGCTCACAAGTAAAAATTAAATGAATCTCTGGAAATGTCATCTGCAATATAGATATTTTAATTTCGCAAATTTTTAAACTTGTTCAAAAGTTTAAGTTTGTCTTGAAGATTAATGAGCATGAAGAAAGAAACGTCAGCGCAAAGACTCAGTAGAAAAATAAACCAATTTTCTCCTCACAATGGGTCTATTTCACGTAAGTGCAGTTAGTAATTCCTACATGTGAAAAACAAAGTTAGTCATATTAGCTATTTAAAATGACAACGATAAGATGCTTTTTCCTCGTCTAAATTTTGTATACAACGAAGAGGAGAATTAGATGATTTGACGGAGTGCAGTATTCATAATTAAACATCAATATACTGCTCCGTTAAGAAACTTTTTGCTCTCAAAATCTTTAATCATTGAGATTTCCAGAATGCAATAAATGTTCAAGTGTGTAAATAAACACTGGAGAACAGCTACCATTCTATCAAAATCGCTTGTAACTGAGATGGATGAAGTTGAGGTGAACAAATCTGTAATTATAGGCTATGAAACGCAAATTGCAGGGAAGTAAATGTTCGCCAACATAAATCCTGCCTAGAATAAACTCGGAGTGATAGATACGTGATAGCGGGCGCCAGTGATCACGGCAGTCTGGTAGCGCTCACACGCATATTTGTGGGTCGCACATCGCTTATTACTGTCAGAATATCCTGCTTTGTGATGAATTGGGGCACAAATGTAGCTATGTATCACCCATTTAATCTTATTTAGAACATCATTTAAAGTTTTATGAAAATGAGGCTGATAATCCAACTATTAAACATCAGTAAATTGCTGTGGGTCTATCCACTAGAGTAATTACTCAGAGAAAAATAGCTTGAAATACATTGGGAGCTCAACAACATATTTTAAACAGAAAAACAGAGGTAAAATTTTCAAAGATAAAATAATTTGTACCTCTGCGTTAGGTTGTTTACTCCTGTGTGCATAATAATGTCAATCGCTGATACTCTTTTCCTTCTTCTGCGAATGTTATTCTGTTGAACTCTTGCGACCCTGAGCGCTTCTTTTTACAGTACACGAATTCCTCGCCAAAGCACCAAAGGAAGTTTGGTAACCACCCTAGTTGAACATTCTCAAGTTAGTTTATGCTCTGGAATTACGTGCTTTGTTCCCTAAATGGGACATACAATATAGGAACATCAGGAGGTTTTCGCGATGTTGCATTATGTTCTGAAGCAGTCGTTTTCACTTGAACGTTATTGCAATTTGTGGGTTATTGGAGTATGAGCAGCACGTGATGCCACACAATGCACAGCTTTAGCGAGAACAATGGCCTCCGAAGAACACATTTCCCATGCTGAAAATTTCACGCGTGAAATATGGAGCTCATCAATTTTCCGTTCCGTGCGGCTTATTTCATTAGTTTCGTTGAAATACTTGCTTGTTTTCGCTGTGGGAAGGAGGGCGCCTTACTCGCGTGAACGTAAAATGTCATGACAATATTTATTGGCAATAGTTTGTTTCCGGCTGTGAGTAAAGCCTTTGATGGATTAACCGTGAACAATCATTCCAGTCAAGACTCAGAAAACGTTCTCATGTATTTGCTCATAGTTCAGGCCTTTGCATCAGATCAGTTTACCAACCGATTGTACCCGTGGTGTGACTCGATAGCAGTGACCAGCTGTGAGTAACAATTTCATCTAATATCCTTAATACTTTTATAATGTTGTTGTGCACCTAATGCTAACCTGAAAGAATTATCGTGTTTCTCCTTCGCTCGCAGATGGCAATTTTCTTATACGATTGAGACCATTAACGTTATAAAATCAGCGACTGAAATATGACTAAAGAATTTCTTCTCTGCTAACTTTCAGTAAGAGCTTGCACAAACATCAAATAATACTACATGTTTATTGAAATTAAAAAAAACAATGAAAATCATCACCCATTTATTTTTAACAGCAGTCATCGCAGTGATGAGTTACCTCCAGACGGAAGAATTTTGGTGAGATCAATCTTTCCAGGAGCAGCAAGCTGTCAGCCCTGGGAGAAAATAATTGTAACCCGTGCTCTACCGAACTAGTCAAGTCAACGGGTGTCGGAAGCAAACAGGTTTAGAACGCGTTAGAGCGGCGGATGTAACAATTGTCGTCATTGGCTGGAGCGGATGTACGGCTACCGCTGATTGGCGAGCCAGCATGGGGTGGCTCAGTGGCATTTTTGACGGGCGATTAACTACTCTAATGGTGATCTCCCTGGTGAACCACAGAACAATGATAGGTCCTTTTCTCATCCGGTTTATATATTTAAGCACAAATTACGTGCAAAATTGTTCTGGTTTGCATGCGCAAGATTTCTGTTTAAATGTCGAGTGCAGTTCCTTTAACGGGAATATAGGAAAGGAAGAAAATAATGGCGAGGAATAAGGATTTACTACCAAACTTCTACTGTTGCAACTGTAGTAAAGAAAGATTTGTTTTGTATTCTCCCTTTTTTCGATCAGCAATCGAAAAAAATGAAGAATGAATTGTATGTACTTTTATCCAATTGTTCCACGCACGCTAACTTTCATTTTGTGCTTATTAATAAATACCGAATTGGTTCCTTCTTCAACTTCAAAGATAAACTTCTAAAAGGGATGCCCTCTTCTTTAATTTATCAACACAGTTGCGCACAGTGTTCGTCAGAGTATGTGGGTTCTACCACTAGAGCCTTGCATATTCGCGTTGCAGAGCATGCCGGCAAAAGTTATCGCACGAACCGTCCTCTTGCTACTTCTTCCCATTCAGCCATACGAACCCATACTGAAAGATGCAATTTTCCATTAAAGTTAGACGATTTTTATGTTTAGCCACTGCTTCGAACCCCGTTGATCTTCTCATTATGGAATCCCTCTATATGTTACAACGAAAGCCTGTTTTAAATGACTCCCAATCCGCTTTTACTTTGTAAATGGTTGCGATTAAAACAGCCGTAGCAATTATGAATAGAAATTTTATTTGGAGTTTATTCAAAATGCGTATTTGTTCTATTATTTTATTTAATGAACAGTTTTGAATAGTGCGTATAATATAAAGAGCCGAAACAAAAAAAAAATAAATATTAGATATACAAAGCAAAACAAAATCAAATCTGACATGAACAAGGTGTCAGTCAACAAAACACGAAAACTATACAGAATACAACGAATATTGAACCCGTCTCCACACCGTTCGCCACCAGAATGAGCTCAGCCAGACGCAGAGAGCCAACCGAAGCCAAACACAACTATACAAATTACAGAAAACAAAAACCAAAAAGGCGACGGTACTAACAGCAATATTATTTAGTTTTACTCACCTTTTACAATGTTTTAAATATTTTTCCGAGCAATTTGTTGAGAATGACTAATTGAGTCGAAATGTTCAATTTTAACTGTAAAGCTTTTAAATATAATGTTACGTATCCCTTATTCCTCGCTATTTTTTTCTTAGTTAAACTTTGTAGAAGTGAAAACTGTCATGTGCATCCATTCGTTCGAGGGAATATAGGAGTTATAAAAGTTTGAAAAACAAATGGCGCAAAAAACGACGACTGTGAACGTTCAATAACCAGGTTGGGTATCAGAAGCTGAAAAAGATTTCAGTGAAATGCATCACTGGAACGTCCTTAGTGTCTTATATCGAAGAAATATATGCAGCGTATGTACGGGGATTAACTTCAAATTTCGTCAATTTGACAACTACACAACAGCATCAAATTTGTTTTCTATCGCACTTGTCAGATATTTCTGAAACTTTTAGGCATACCTTGTGAAAAAAGATACTATTAATAACTAGAAATAAAAAAATTAATGTTTTTATCACATACTGATATGACATGTGATCCCAAAAACCTTCCAGGCAATGTGTTCATCCCATAAATCGTTTATGGGCAGAAAGAGGTGTAATGAAAACATTATACGTAAACCATGTAATGACGAAGAAAAGTGTGAAAACGATGGTCTGTGCTAGCTGCAAGCGGTATGGATGCCAAGCAGCACCATATTTTTGTGTCTCATTTTCCGCTGTATTGCAAAGAAATATCTTACTCATTTCAATTGGCATTTAGAATGACTGTTTAATGTCTATTTCAGTTATTTGAGGGTTTTGGAACTTTTCAGAATTTTTTTTCTGCGCTATGGTATAAGTTTCATACCAATTATCGCCTAAATGTGAGAAAAGGAATTTCATACATTGTCTACCTCACGCTGTCGCCCAAGCATGCATCACTTTTAAGAGAAAAATTTCTTGCATTCTCATAAATAATTCCCTATTAATTCTTGTCATATTCATCCATATGAAACCAAAATGACGTTATGACAACCTGCACCGAAGATAGTGACCATCGCCTCGTCGCACGATAAATGCAACATGCAGCATTTTGGTGCGACAGACAAGTGAGGAGGAATGAAGGCAGGAGTTTATCGCCTCGGTGGGTAGTAAGCAAGTCAACACAATTCTATTCCTACGGTGCTGCAAATGCACAGTGCGATTTCGCAAGGCGTCACATCAGTGGGCGGGCTGCCTAATTCTCACGTCGCGTTACTTGAATTACGTACGCGGTCTCTCTGACCCATCTATTTTGCGGTGTGAGACAGATTTAAATTGAGCTTATATTTAATCAATGACTTTTTGAGCAGTCATTATCGACTCTATTTCTTCAAATGATTAAATATTTGCTCTCCCGTGACAGTGATGGTGGCACTGTGCTGGAGGGGCGCTACGAGTGTGCTGCATGGTGTCCCAGTCTCTCTCTTCTTCCAGCCCATTCGCACGATTGAACATTCATTTATTCAAAATGAAATAAATTAGCACTAATTTTCGATTGTTTCCTATCCCTGCGTCCGTGCCACGCTTCGTTTTTTTCAGGTAAGGAAGAAGTAATGACAAAGTTCTGAACTACATGTAACTTTGAACTTGAACTACAGAGATTACATACCCTCACACAGGATGCTCCAGTTTCATTGCAAGGAACAAGGTTAAAAAGCGGCTTAAACGCCGAAAAACAATAACAAAAAAGCAGCAGCAATTGAGAGTTGATAGAAGACGGGACATAAGCATAAACTAAGAGACAGACACACTCACTCATCATCGACAATTGAGAACGAGGAGTGAGCGCTCGAATTGTTGAGGCGGAGTGATTAGTTGTACTGTACATCAGTCACTTGCGCTTCGGTTGCTCGAAAAGCACCTGCTGATTTGGTTTAACAACGTCAGTTATGGTATGTTGTGAGGTTATGACGTCATAAGCTCTTTACGGGGAAAAGTAAAACACGCAATAACTTTTTTAATGGAATAAAAATAAATACAAAACGACTGGAGAATTTAATGATTCATATGAAAACAAAAAAATGTGGCTTGCAACTCGGGAATAAACGAAAAATTCTGCACGGAAGTTTCAAGTGTCGCTAGACAAAACCTACGACAAACAACCCTTCCCACTAATAATCGATGGAAAGACCTACTGACGAAAAACCGCATTACGGTAGGCTGAGGTTTAACACGAAAGCTGTGATCAGTTCCAGGACTCAGGATAGCTTGAACTTCTACTTTCGCATTGAAGTGCGCAGAGGACTGAATCCTCACCGATGATAACCATGACTGTTTCGACGTACCTGTCATATACGCTAATGAATAATGTGAGTTTTCCTAATACCATATTGATTAATAACTCAGTCTACTTTTCATGTATTGGTACCAACCGGTATGCGTTCTTTTCAAATATGACACATACCTGTACCTCATTTTAGTTATCTGCATTACCGAATTCCCAAACTTGTTACATGATGTGGGTCTTTGAACTTGAGTCACTTGTTAGCTTCCCTTCTTGTTTGTAGTCCAAGAATATACTGCAGCCGCAGTAATAAATATACATTGTACACATCTGAGCACAAAATAGTGACGCCGGCGTTCTACAATTCTCTCAAATTCCTTATTTAAAGTCCTGTTTCAACAAAATACAGAATAATTTTTTTAAGAGTAGTTCCATGTTTTTAACTGTAAAACTTTTGAAAGGTTCATCGCAAAATCTTAAGATTCTTCAGGAAATAGGTGAATAAAGTTTTTGATGCCTTGCTACCATACCGCGTCGATTCTGAACAAACCTTGTAAAACACGCATGACCTCGTGCAGCAAAATTCAAATGTATGAGTTTTTCACGTGAATTTAGAGTTTTCTTTTAGTTTGTAGAAGATCTATAAAACCTTTAAAAACATATTGAAGTTCTTCCCCAGTGCACTGTACTTATTTTCACTGACTGCCTATGAGGGAAGGCACCACAAATCACTTGAGCTGTTTTCTATTAAAGGGAGAAAAAGAATTTCATCAATAGTAGTATTAGGTATGAGAAAACTCGTCGAACTTTATCAATTACACACTGATTAACAAATCACTCTTCCCTAGCGAAGGAGAGAGACTACTTAAGTTAGATAAACTAATCATCTTTATTGAAGTAATCATTTGAGGTCTTTCTTGACAAATTATGAATGAAAACAATCGAAGCTCCCAAAGGGATTTTTATTTCATTCCTAGTTTGAAGAATTTAATCATCTCAATTAGAAACTCTGTGGTGAGCAGCACAGGAAATATCAAAAAGCTCAACAATGCTGGCAACAAATTCATCTTCATCTCCATGTAAAGTAGGAGAACACTTTTCTGTTTTGTAAGAGAATCCTAGCACATGAAAGATTATGCATTAGCGAAAACAAGCTTTTGTGTAATTTGGAAATTTTTCTTGTACATGAAAAAGAAAGTTAACTTTTGAAGAGACTTGCTTTCATTGAAACAGTCAAGCGAGGTGAACAATGAAATATTGATAGATACTAAGTATGATTGATTACAGGTTGCTTTTCAAAATCAAGTTCTAATTTCACAAAAAAATAGTTATGCTTGTGTGACTGAAATATGCATTTTTCAGTAGTGAAAAGCATTACAGTGTATTGCATGAAATAGTTTAGCATTTTTCCAAGCATGGCTTATTTTTTTGGTTTTGTGTTGAGTTTATGTTAAGCGATTTCATTTTCCGATAACGTCGACTATTTTCAGCTGTTCTAAATGATTTTCTTTTTATTGCTGATTGTATGCAAATGAACGAAACATCTCATTTCAAGTCAGGATTGTCATCGTATCTTAATGGAATAAAATGTGTCATACTGTTTTTCTTATTCACTTCTTTTTGTAGGAGAGACGGAAGTTTCCGACCAAAGTTTTTGATCAGCTAAGGTAAACGTTTCAGTGAGAGCTCAGTGCGCTGTTCAGAACACTTTTTCGAATCCATGAGCAAGCTTACGAAACTGTCTTCAGACTGAAAATAAGCATAAATTCTAGTTCATGCGAACGTATTCTCAGTAGAGATGGAGATAATTGTGATGGCTAAAACATTGCTTGCTGTGACACTGAGTGAAATACGTCTAATATTTTGTGTCCATGAAACACTTTAATTCCACCTCAGAATTGGACGTCAGTGTTGCCGAAATTACTGGATGACGTATGGTTATCGAAAAAATACAAAGAGCAGCTGTTAGCGGCGTGGGACAGCGTAGCAGCCACATAAACCATGCGCAGAATATCTTACATTGTATTTTAACAGCCAATAATTGCACCCTTCAGTTGTCACTTTTAACAACAACAATCGCGGAAGCAGAAAATCTCACAACTAGCCCATCTGTAATTGCTACTGCCAAAATTAACGACAGGAAAGCGTGTTTCAACCGATTCTTCGAGATTTTATTGCGGTGCTATTGTTTTGCAGTGTTCAGCTTGAATCGTTATATTTCTCTAAATTGCCTCGCCATCACCCGATCTATTTAAAGATACTGTAACACTTGCGCTATCACACCGATGGGACTGCAGCTGAGTCAGCTACGAAAGCAAATAGACCGTCTCCGTTGCAAAAGGACTGTTGTTCAGCAAGGAAAATAAATAAAAAATTACTCCCCGAAATATGACGTGTGATTTTACTTCCCGAAATTGTTTATTATACGTCAGCCAACAATCATTTCATTTGAAGCGTTAATAAACTTCAAATAATTTGACTTTTATTTAATTTATTTTTACAACGTAGAAATAAATGGGAAAAACACGATGAAGTTCACTTTACTCGACACCTCACCGGAAACTTCGGTATTTGTGTGGTGCGGCTCGTCACCTCAGCAGAGCTGGATGCGAGCGAAGATACAATTCAAATTTAAACAATTTTTCTTCAAAACAAGCCTATTTTGACGAACGCGTAGAGAATCGAATACTTATTTTCTGAGCATCCAATAACGATATAAAAAACTTATTGTAATTATTAAAGTATTTTTTACCTGATGTTTCACATCGTCCAAAATATAGACACTGAAAGTTAGGTTTTATATTTTCTCAAATTTGGGTTAGTGTATAACAGAGGTAGGGCTTTCATCCTGGGATCGATCCCGGATGATTTGGGGCTGAAATTTCACGATCTGGGAATTCCCGGGAATCTAAATAGTGTACATATTTCAAAATATTAGTGAGAAAATAATTTAAAATCATGCTGTTTGCCTGGAATTCCAGGGATTCCAAATAGTATACATATTTCAATATATTAGTGAGAAAATAAACTAAAAACATGCTATTTAATAAGATTAATTAATTAATTAAAGAGCTCAAGATAGGCTTTAGTGTTTTAATATTATTGCAATTTACATCACTACACAGTGTTGTCTCTACACTATCTCATAATGTAGTTGAAATATTTCATCAGAATATATTTTGTGGTTTGGCTTTGCAGGTAATAAAGAATAGACTGTAATAGATACGATGGCAACGGCCGATGTTGTAGAAACTAAAGCGTTTGTGTGGCGATACTATGTTAAAGATGCAACTGGAGAAAGTGTGAAGTGTGTAAAGTGCGGCAAGAGTTTACTTTGCAAAGGCTGGTCTACCAGTGGTTTGTTACGTCACCAAAAGAGTGAACACATCATAGTGAAGCCTGAAACTGTAGACCCAGTTGCGTTAATTAGCAGGTGAGAAAAAAGAATTGGAATTGGAACAAAGCGCCCTCATGCCAGGGAGAGCAGTAGTGAAAGCACTTAACCTAAACAAACAAAACTAACAAGTTTCGTAAAGGTGCATCAAAATACTCCGGAAGAACAAGTGACCAAGCTTGTAGCAGTTGATGGCGTGTCAGTAAATACAGTTACAAAGAGTGAACTCATTAGAGAATCCTTCTCAGATAAAGATTTTGCGCTCCCTAAATCGCCAAATACTGTGATGGGCATGGGCAACAAATTACAATAGCATAAATGAAAAATATAAAGAAATCCCAGGATCTTAGGAATTCCCGGGGTTGTTTTCCTGAAATCGATTCCGGGATTTTCATTTTGTCCCGGGGTTGCAAACCCTAGACAGAGGCTGTACGTTACTAAAATATTTCCTCATTGACTGCGATAAATCTGCACTATCGGAAACTGGACGCTTCTCAAAGAGGCAATTCAAATTTATTTGTACGTGGAAACGAAGCTGTCAAACGTTCTCAACTATTTTCAACTATGACGATACTCGACTCAAGTTATGAATTACCAGAATCAACCGAGAGTGACTGTAATCGGCGTAAGTTATGCTCGGAATCGAGAATCAAGTTTATTCTCTCCCATAGTCTGAGGGATAGTTCAGATAATTGCTGATGAACTGTGTCACAATTCAACGAGACATGCAACACTGTGTATTTCAGGTTTTGCTTCATCTTCTTCAAATCTATGGTAACTGCTTCATCCTTCCTTTAGGCTGGCAACGTTATTTGAACCTACAAATTTATTGATGAAGACATCGTTGATTACAAAACGTTCTCCCGTAAATCACGAAAATATAAAAAAGTAAAAAAACACATGTACGCTGGAACACGGTACTTCCGCCAAGGAAGAACTACGCTTTTTGAGCGTTGTTCTTAGCCGCAGAGTCGCCTGTCACAAGCGTGAATATTGAAATATCGAAGCATATTCTCAGAGCCTTTCATATTCATTCCCAGATTTGCTTATAAGGCACTGGTATCCTGCGACGCCATTGCAACTTACGTCGCAGACGTAGGGGCTGAGATCGAAGTTCATTCTCAAGTTGATTGATACTTCCTAAAGAATTCTCTCTCTCTCTTAGCTGTTCGTCCACGTACGGTAACTTCTCACAATACCAAGTAAACTATTTTTGTAGTCAGATCACTTTAAAAGTATATATTTGTGTGTCTAATTTTTTTAAATACGCTCACATACGCTCAAAAAATAATCGCACAACTTTGGAGCCTAATTCCTTAATTAAAATACAATACCACGGATGCGTGATTTGGCTAGCCATTATTTCTCAATGCATATAATTCAACTCTATTTTGTCAATGCAATGCTTCATTGTGCTTTCCATCAGAATTTGGAAAAAATTTTGGAAAATAATTTTTGTGAGTCGACGTCCACTCGTAACACTGCTTTTGCTCTGGGTACATAAAGAATATGTTGGCATTTTTTTGGTGAAAGGCTTTATTTTTCTTCAAGTACTTGCTCACAAATTAAAAATTGAGCAATTTAATTTTCAAAATGTGAATAACAACTTCAGTACAGAGTAACTACTAGACCACGGTGCAGTTTTGCCCGGAAAATTGAAGCACCGTTGAGTAATCACTGATAAGTCCAGATTACTTGTTTTCAAAAGTTTTAACATTTTTACGTGTCTGTTTCAAGATGCAAACAGACATGTTAAAAATATAGCACGCTTTAAAGGCTGCAAGAA
Organism: Platorchestia sp. MABIK; assembly: GCA_014220935.1. Taxonomy (NCBI): domain Eukaryota; kingdom Metazoa; phylum Arthropoda; class Malacostraca; order Amphipoda; family Talitridae; genus Platorchestia; species Platorchestia sp. MABIK. The sequence continues at coordinate 51,962 of JACJUY010000367.1, forward strand.
ATTTCAGTATGAATGAATAATATCTGGGAAGAAGCTCCCGAGTGAGCAGGGCCAGCGTTCCTAATAGTTTTAGTTGCACTCCTTACCGAAACCATCTCAAACGTCTCAATCTCAAGAATTGCTAAGTGAGTGCTACGTTATTCCAAAACCAATTCAAAATATTCATTTCATTCAACAGCCAATCCTTTATACCGCTTAACTTCTGAAGTTGAGCAAGTCACTCACAAATGTTTAATGCGATAACTTGGTTAATTAACACACTACTTGCGTTAATGAAGGCATTTGACTTCCTCCGACGAACAGGATAAATGCGTCTCCTAGCTTTAGTGAAATGCTTCCAAGTGCATAAGAAATGTTTTCGTGCACTTTAAGTGGATCATAAAAGAGTCATTCATAGATGGATGGCAGTTCTTCTTGAAGAAATAGAAGCTCCTATTATACTGTCAAGATAAACAATTTACTGGTGCACCACATTTGCAAATTGAATTTCATTTTAACTAATGTAAATTTCAGAATACCGCCAACACAAATATCTTACAAGTCCAGACGTAACTTTCGTGTCAGCACAGACACTTCAGCCAGTGGAAGAGGACGCAACTATTGCCAGCACGTACACTTATCCACCGGAGAGCGAACACGCGACTTCTCGTGTCAACGAAGACGCTGCCCCACCTGCAACTGACCACGCATCTCACGCAGTCAAGAGAAAATTCTCTCCACGCTCAAGTTAGCATAAATATAATCATTCGCTCTAGAAAGGATGCTTCTAGACATGCGAGCCTCGACTATCATAAGAGGATGCGGCGACCCAAATGATGAGTGTGGGTGGCATGACGCCACTCCTGCCGTTATTGACGAGCCGACTGACCAATTTGTCGGGAAATTTGAGGATTGGTTTGCACAGGCAAGCCAGACCTTCAATTTGGCCACCTGGCCACGGGTCTGGATTCTGTCTTTACAATTGAGCTGTTGTGGTTAAAACAAATATACTTGGCGGGTTCCGGAGCGTGTTTGTGATTAGAGGGAAGAATATTTTAGCAGGGACTCGTATCATAAACGTCGGTAGAATTCCATCCTATTTTCAGAAAATAGTTTGTTTAATACATTGTGGCAACCCATTCAATGTGTGTAAAAGTTCTATTAAGTATTCATCGTAGACAAACGGAACTTCAGTATTTGTTTTTCAACAACTGCGAAAGTAGAAAGCGTCATCGTATGAAAAGTTATTCAATCTTTACCAAGCACGAAGAGATTGTTATGCCTTCGTTATATTCAACTTGATTCATTTTCTATTCCTTAACCGAATAAAAAACTTAAAATAACCTCAAAATTTCATTATTTGCACTGGTTTAGTGTTCAATTTTACATTCGATTTAAGCTTAAAAGTTCGCAGAATAGAAGTTAAGTTGACTTGAGCAAGTCAATAACCAAACTACGATTCTAAGCCTGCTGTGATGATGCAATGGCTGAATAAACTGGTTGCTTTGAACGGATAGATGCAGTTTAGGGTATCGATCGAAATATTTTATCAGTTACGTGTACGTAAATTTATTGAAACTAATCTTCACTGCTACCCAACAAGTTGAAGTAAGGCCAAACTGTGAAACATTAAAGGAGGATTGTGTCAACATAAAGATCAAGCTGACAATATAAAGATTCGTAACAAATATACAATCCCTCGCAGCTCAATTGTGAGCAGTTTCCAAATGCTAAAGGCACCAGCCTGCAAGAAAAATCTTCGTACTTTCATGTGTAAATACTCTGGAGTCATAAAAGCACAATAGTCAGTGGGATTGAACTACATCTAACAAATGAGAATCTAGAAACTTTATTCAGTCAAAGAGATATAATTTATAGGACACTTTTGAAGTAAAGGGAAGAGGAAGTTAGCCCTGCTTGAGCTATCGTGGCTCTACGAGCCATCCTCCTTGTAATGGTTCTCCAGAAGCTGTTCCTGCCTCAGTAATTCGTCAAAATTAAAGTGTGATGCGCTACCACTTTTCTCGACCTCACACCTGGAGGAGCGAGAATTCTTCCCTATAGACCTGTAATAATAAAGCAATGCGCCTGGCGCCTCGAAACTCTGACAGCAGACTTCGCTAACTACAAATTATTGGTCTAGGGAAAGTGATTGGCGCCGCTGCTTGGGGGTTTCCTTCTTCGCTTGATCGATGGCTTCATCAGATGTTGACCGCACCGGCTACCTCTAAATGCGCGCACGAAAAAGGAACCCAAAAATATGACTTAAAAATAATTCCTTCCTTGCAATGATTTAAACGTTGAGATTGAAACATGAACGTTTCAACAGTGAAAGCGATCGATGAGGTAAAGAAAAAATCGGATAAATTTTGTTTGCCTGTTGGAGGCATTTTAAATTCGAAAATATTTCGAGTCATGTTTTCGCTAGGCCATCCAAGTCTCGTGTATGAGTGACATCACCTCTCATTAGTGAGTTAGTGATGGATTTTAATTAGATATTTTTGCACATTATAAAAATTAATACACGCACACAGCAAATTACATTATGATTATAATTCATTTCGCAAGTTTGAAAATATCATTGTTTTTATTTGATACTTATTTTTAGGAAAATCTAATTAAGGTTTGCTCTTGAGATTAGAGAATTTTCAACACAAAAGCCAAACTTACTTCCAAACTTCATTTAATTTTATGTAAATGCAAATAAATATAACCTTGTGATGAAAGTATTGAGTTTGTAATATAAGCAGAAAAAAAACACTGAGATTGCCACTAGAAGTACAAAAACCTGAAAAAGAAAGCAATTTACAACAAGAGGCCCGCAATCCTATTCACGTAATGCATGGACGTTAACTAGCCACGGTAAAAAAAAACAAGCATCAAATAATCAGAGTACGTGCTCATGTAACTGAACAATCGATAGCCTAAACTAAGCTGAAGTATCAGGGAATTGCATTCGTACTTTCAATTATCCTTCTGATGCCGTATACCTCCATGACGTTTAAAAATGATCCAACTTCACTCGCATAGTTTAACGTAAAGATCCATTCATTAAATTTTAATTTCGCTAAAGATTGACGTTGTTCAGTAAAAATTTTAATCTCACTGCCGCCATAAAAAGGTGCTAAAAACACGATAGATTATTTGAGTTTTCATGAAAAGTTTATTCGCGAGAATAGAGTACCTTATAAGCATTAAACTCTATTGTAGCGTTCTTCGCTCAAATTCCAGGTGATCGTATCGTGCTCTAACACAATGAATTCATTTTAGTGTTGTATTTTTAGTAAAATTTGAAAAACAGTCGCTATTTTTTAAAGTAGATAAAATAAATTAATACGATGCCAGCGTGTGACAATAGGCATCTGGTGTTACTGTGGTTGTTATGATTAGGGCATTCGAATTGCATCTGTATTCGCATGATTGTTTTCTTCGTTCAGGTACTAAAACTGCAAAAACATCTGATGTAGACTAGATTTTCTAAGGAATATCGAACGAAATCATGTACTTATTAATTCTAGATGACAATCAACTAAGGTGAAAGGTAATCAATTCAATGAACATACAGACCTTTTGCAGAAAATATCAATACAGTCACTACATTGAAGCTGACACATTTACTTGACTAAAGTTTTACAAGTTGATACACAGATTTTTTTAATCAAGCATGGTGATCTCCATTTTAATAGTACATTGGGGTGATTTTAAGTGAATTAAGGATAAACAATCAACTAATGATCTCTTCGGTTGTAGCGACGAAAAACTAAAAAAATTCATATATTCAAATAGTGTGAGAATGCTGCGCTTAGCACTTTTGCGAGCCTTGTGGTATGTAACTTACATAAATGAAATGAATAATTTCTATCAATTTGTTACCTGTCAAATTGACTATTCCGTAGAAACTCTTTTCAAGGACGCTGCGTTTTGTCCAATTTGAAGAGTATCGACATGTTGCCGACGAGTAACAAAGTTATCCGTCAGCTGGGCGAGAAATGGAAACCAGTGGCAGAAACAAATGGTCCGTATCACAGAAGCTCATTTGCAGTCTGGGCTTCGATACGAGGAAGAACGTCCGATACTTGAACATTATAGCCACAAAATTGATTTGTTAAAATTTGCTTCTGAGAGTTCTAGCAGAAAAGAAAGTTTAGTTTTTTCATTGTAAATGAACAAAGCTCTATTCAATTTTTCACCGCAGTTTAGGAGCTTGAGTTGCCAGCATCAGTAAGACGCTCATGTGGCAAGTAATATTGATTTAAATTTTCACTGTGGGAGTTAAATATTCCCTAATTTTCCGGAGAAGTTGAGGATGTATCTTCGTGCTAATGTGTGTATTTTGTTGCAATGTGCTCAATATCACTATAGGGGTATCTGCAATTTACCTTTGAAGTCATCTGAAGTCCTCTGCAGTTTCTGATTGTATTAAACATTTTCACCAATTTAAATATTTCGTTTGAACGCTCACACGTTACAAAATATGATACAATTTTGAATTTTAGTATTTGAGATACAACGAGGACAATATGCGAGCATGTGAAGAGAAATGAATATTTTTTCCGAATGAGAAACTCATAATTGTGCGCACAATTTGTTAAGCTCTCCTCCCGAGTGCATACCCGTAAGTCTGCAGTTATTGCTCGACTATTGCACTCGCTACGGGGAAAACTTTGATGGAAATTGAAAGAAATTGCCAACGTCGATCCTGTTAACGCTCTAATTGTCCCAAAATCGGTCGCACATAATCTGTCCCATGAACTTTTTTCATAGGTGCTAAATTAGACTATAAAAAATGAAGGAGGCACAACGAATCAAAAAAAATCAGAAGTAACACATTTAATGCAGTGCAAATCATCTTTCTCGAAATTAGATAGCAAACATTACGAGCCCGATTTAAGGAATATATAGTAAAATTCTTAAATTTTTTAGCAGTGACGAGCAGAAGACAAAAATACAAGGCTGTTTTTTATCAATTATGGAAATTATATCAGAATGCACTAAATTCGAATATAATTCAGCAAATAGACCACTCAGAGCACCTCGAGCCGATACGATATGTAAGACTTTAAGATATATTTTAGAAATAAGAGATGTCTCAAATTTTGTTCATAAATAAAAAGATTAGAAATTCGAAACAGAAGACCATAATGCAAAATAAATGTTGGGGTACGAAAAACTGAACCAGCTTAAATAAGTTCGAATAGTGTTGGTATAACGTGTCCAATCTTGAACTGCACGGTTTAGCATGAAACTAAATTTCAAAAACAGCCATTCCTAAGAATAACAGCTGGATTAGTTATCAGTGCAAATGAGCTTGCAGAAGACGTTCCACCCAGCAATCCAAGGAAGTTCTGAGCGAGAAAATGAAGCATCCTCTGAGGACGCCACACATCGTCCGTCTTACCTCGACGCCTGTCATAAAGCTTTTACAACTGGCCCTTCTCTGATGAACTCTGAGCTGCGTACTCTACATAGTATAGGTAGAAGGGGCTGAGAAAACTACATGTCTCCCATGCCTCTGAAGCGTTTCTTCAACAGGTGAGTAGAAAGTAACCGTCATTGCGTTGTGACATTGTGCGTAAGGAGGTTGGAAAATTGAAGCCTGATATGACATGTACCAGTTTGTCTGATACATAAATCCCCATGCACAAACACCTTTCGTACTTAAGCATCCTCATGGGGAGATGTGAAACGAGCTTTATTAATATTAGAAGCCATGCTCTGTTTTAAACAGCTCTAAAATATTCTAATCGTGAACTGCTACGAGGCTTTTTGGTGAGTTAGTGCAGCAATCTGATTTACATAAGTTTTTTACAATCATAATTTCAAAATCGATAACATTCTTGAACAGCAATATTTATTGATGCAAATCGGTAATGGATTTTTATGACCTAATGATAAGCGTAAAATTTCCTGATATTCAATGTACTCTCTTTTGAAGTTAACTCTGTATGTAAATCGTGGACGCAATAATTGAAACCTGCACGAGTTATACCTTTCAATCAACCTCGTTGATGGCAGACGTGTAAATTCATTATCGCCTTCTCAATCATAATTATTATGCATCGAGAGCTTTGTTCTTTTTTGTGGAAGTATCATATGTACTTGAATTCAAACTTTCCTAAAGTGTTTTCCTTATGTTTTTGCGTGTCGAGTGCACGCCTCTACAGTTCCTTTAGTAGTTTCAGTGATATGACTGCCACTTAACCTTTTTTCTCTCAACGCATCAAATATGAGACATTTGAAGTCAAGGTGCCTGAGTGAATCCTAGCGCAATTACACATGTTTGATTTATACCGCAATTAATGAATGAATTTCTAATTACCACCTTAGGGTATTATTTTAAGCCGCAAAATTCGTTGAATTTACCCATAAATTCTCAAGGTCACCAAATTCAATTCAAAGAGAAAGAGTGAGCAAAATATTGATTTACAGAGTTAACACCATGCTCTGCGTTCTAGTAATTTATTTAGAACTTTATCTCGAAAAGTTGCATTTTCTATCGTTCCGTTGATGTCATTCTTAGACTCTCCCACAGGAGGTAAAAAAACAGTGAAAGCTGTCGGTGTGCTACTCTTTATTTATAATCTTATCTCACTTGGGATCCACGTAACTTACTCTATTACTTTATTTAAGTCACTTTTAGGATAAAAAGGAAAACCAACGTGGCTAAGAATATCATGATAAAAAACAAACGTTTCGGATTATAGAAAAATCCATCTTCAGTGTTCTGAAATGCAGTAAATCGTAGTATTAAAACATTGTAACTATAAATCTACTGAATAAATCGGATGTAAGATATTGAAATTTAAAAGACATGATGAAACAAAAACTATACAAAATTTCAACAAACAATGGAAAGTTTCACAGCCGTTTCACACTCATTTATTGACGGACGGTTTTTTAAAATGTATATCGATTCTAAAATGCGGAGATCGGACAAATTTGATGTTGAATCCAAAATTTTAAAATTTGTATTTTTAAAAAAATGGTCTTTCTCCAAACAGTGTTCTCTTACAGATGAGTTGGATGGTTTGGTGAGATTACAGCCGGTGCGAAAGGAGGCTCCCCTGTGTTGTGCACACCTCACAAATAATTGGAGCCCAGTGCTACCAACATTTTAAAATTTTGGATTCAACATCGAATTTGTCCGATCTCCTCATTTTAGAATCGATATACATTTTAAAAAACCGTATTTCAATAAATGAGTGTGATACGGCGGTGAAACTTTTCAATGTTTGTTGAAATTTTGTATAGTTTTTGTTTTATCATGTCTTTTAAATTTCAAAATCTTACATCAGATTTATTCAGTAGATTTATAGTTACAACGTTTTAATACTACGTTTATTGTATTTCAGAACACTGAAGATGGATTTTTTTATAATCCGAAACGTTTGCTTTTTATCATGATATTCTTAGCCGCGTTGGTTTTCCTTTTTATCCTAAAAGTGAGATTTCCCAGAAATCAATCTATTTCATCTATTTATTTAAGTCTTTTTCGTGTTCGTGGAGAATCCATGTGAATATAACTTATCACAATCCAAGAACCAATTTAATGGCAAATCTAGTAAGCCTCTAGGTTAAGTAAATTAGGTTAAACATAACTGAACACCTTAAAATAGCATTGATGATAGGATGCCCTAGAAGTCACTGAACTTATTGGGGCCCACAAGTAGCTATACTCAAATATGTTCATTGCACTAGACTTAAGATACAATCTATTGCTGAATCGCTTGTGGTAAACAAATTGTTTAAATTGTTTAAATGTAGGACGATGACTGTTGCCTTCGCCACATTTCTCAGTTGAACATTTCTCTTTTCTCCTAATTTTGACGTCGGTATAGAAGTACAGGGTTTTCAAGAGGTCTCGGTCTCTCTGCAGTTACTCTTTTATGGTAAAATAAATATTTACATAAAGGTTTAAGATTTTAAAAAGTCTATTAGACTTTAGAAAACTTCAAGCATTTTTACATAAGAGATGTTGTAAGTACCATCATTTATTTTCACAGCATAACAAAAGTTAAATGTCATGTCATGATTAGCATTTCAGCAGGCTGAAGGGGACAAAGTGATTAAGTAGAAATGGCTGACACTCTACCGCTCGCGCATAGATTGCGGAGTTGCGCAGGATAAAAATATACTTAATGAAGACACCCGTTAGAACGATGTCAGACATTCAGAGAGTTTGACAAAGCTAAACAATAGAACCTCAGAACACTCAATGATGAAGGACTTTTTGAGCACCCTGGAAATCGTAACAGGTGCTTAAGAATTTTCCATTCAAATTCGGATGTTCCTATCATCCTACTAGCATCAAAAATGACGGGACTCAATGTTTCCCGTGAATAAATTTTCCAGTTGTGCATGAGAAATAAATATATCCGTCCTAATAATACATGCTATAAAAATATTCTTGCACTTGTGCACTGGTGAAACTCGCATCTCAGATACGGTCATTAAGCATCTTAAGCGTGACAGAGAGACGAAAGTAGCGGACACCAAACCAATTTATAAATAAATATTCGCATCAATGGTATTGTTTGGTAAGATATTTGTCGTGGAACGTGAGAATAAAATCTTAGTTATTTCAAAAACTTTCAGTTCCATTTTCATAAGGCCCTCATACAACACACATGACGTACATCACTCTTCATATTCTGTGATGCATGTAACTCAAACATTCAAGCATTCTAGACCGTTCGTAATATTTTATTCTTTCTCATTTAAGCAACATTTTCAATATATATAAAATTTCAGGCATAGTAACATTAATTCACAGAGCTTTTGAAATATCTTCATCTTGCAAATTGTTCCAGTTAGAAATGAATTATTTACAAAAAGTTTTCTGTTTGAATAATTTCCCGAAGAATTTTTTTACTACGGAGTTACGAAAATTTTTTGGGAGAAAGTTTACTGCGAAGCGAAAAGTTCTTACCGTGCCGAAATTAAGATTATATATCCAGTTACCGTTTATAGGAACACGTACAGAGAAAATGAAACATGAAATATTGTCAATAATTAAAAAGTATTTTCCGCAAATCAATCCTTGTGTGTACGTCAAAAACGATAGGAAAATCGGGTGATACTTGAGCGAAAAAATATCCCAGTTGTGATGTTGCGCACCTCAGCGGTATATCAATATACGTGTGACCGCTGCGAGCGCTCTTACATTGGTAGAACTGGGCTCCAATTATTTGCGAGGTGTGCACAACACAGGGGAGTCTCCTTTCGTACGGGCATTAATCTGACTAAGCCATCTAATTTGTCTATAAGAAAGCATTGTTTGGACAACGACCATTTCTTTAAAAATACAAATTTTAAAATTTTGGACTCGACCCCAAATTTATCCGATCTCCGCATTTTAGAATCGATGTACATTTTAAAAAACCGTCCGTCCATAAATGAATGTGACACGGCAGTTAAACTTTCTATTGTTTGTTAAAATTTTGTGTAGGTTTTGTTTTACTATTGTATTTTCTTTGTCTTTTTTGATGTCAATATTTTATCTGTTGGTTTATTCGGAAAATTAGAGTTCAGAAATAGTATTTAATACATTGACTTATTGCTTTTCAGAACACTGAGGATGAACTTTTTATGATCCGAAACGTTTGTTTTTATCATGATTTTCTTAGCTACGTTGGTTTTCCCTTTTATCCTAAAGGTGAGATTTCCTAGAAATCGTCCAATTTCATCTATTTCATTCTTTTAGTGATAAGACTTACTTCCGAATATTCATGAATAGTCTTGAATATTCGGACGCAAGTCTTTTATAAATACAAAAAAATAGTTGGAAATACAACTAAGAAATTATTAGCTAAGAATAAATGTCTTCAAATTAGATCAGCCGTTGATGTGAAATTGCTCTAATTTCTTTTAGTTTTGCGTCCTTAAATTTGAGATCTTTCCGTAACAAAGCGAACAGCTTATTTATTGCGAATTTTACTCGCTGAACGTGCAATTAGCATTTAACAAGCCACGTTTAAATTTTCCTCATAAATGTCGCAGCGCAACTTATTCCTTCCTCACGTTATTCTTAATAATTACATCCGAACAATGATTTTTATGATTACAAAGTCAAATATTAACATCGTACTATACGTATTTAAATATGTCCGTAATTATTAACATATTAGTGACCTACATTTTACTATTCACTTTCATCCATTACTCAAAATGAGAGATTAGTGTAGGGATGCGCGTAAGCCCAGAGTCCACCTTGATAAATTTAGCCCTATGTTTGAACAAACGTGTACTTTCAGAAATCTACCATGAAATGGTACATAGCGACAAGCGTAATATTCGTAAGGCAGAAAAATAAATTGTGTGTTGAAGTTTTCCCTTTCGTTTTACGAAACCGAAAAATTTTACGCAATGTTAGTGACTCTAGCAAATGATGTGAAATTTTCACAATAATTGAAAAGAAATTACGTTCATTTTAATGACGCTCAGCTCTAATATTCTGAGAGTCACCTCACTCCTGGTGAAGATTAAACTGGAATAGTGAGTTTTGATACGTCGCAACAGTGAAAAGTCGATATGAGAGACTCGTGAAGAAGTCCTCCATATTCTTGACTGAGCAAAACACTGATTTCAGCTTCCTGGAGGACTACTTATATCCTAGAATGCTTTGATAGTTTTATTCAAACCCAAAATGTGAATAAATTCGACTGGATATTCGAGAAAAACAATTAGTTTATGTTTTCTATGGATAGTTAGGAGAAAGAATTGAGTTCTATTCCATAAGGATCCCTAGCAGATCCATAAAATTGTTCTATTTTCTAGGTAACATTCTCAGGCTGCTGAAACAAATTCTGCGTAACATTCTAAGGCTTCTGAGACAGATCCTACGTAACATTCTCAGGCTACTGAAACAATTTCTACTTAACATTCTCAGGCTTCTGAGACAGTTCCTACGTAGTATTCTCAGGCTACTGAAACAATTTCTACTTAACGTTCTCAGGCTTCTGAGACAGTTCCTACGTAACATTCTCAGAGACAATTTCAAGATAGCCTCCCGTTATGCCCTGCACTTGATAACGCAATGGAAAATGTGGTTTTCATCCATTTGAAGCAACTCTCCAGAAAAAGGTTCAGTACCAACAGTTAGAGCCAGGTTGTTTTTATTCTAAGTCGAGGCTTAGATCGGTGCATCGCCCCAAATTTCAGCAAAACTAAAAGCCAGCTTTTTAATTTCTTAACCTTCGAAAAGCCAATAAAAATTAAAGGGGGCGTTTCAATAATTCTAGGCCTTCATAGAAGGTCAAATTGTTTCAGATGCTCTTGATTGAAAGGTTAATGACCAGCTTTGAATGAGAAGGCAACTTTATAGCTTAATAAATACTTCAACATGAAGAAAAATATTATATCATACAGTCCGTGTTCTAACCAACATCAACTCATACAAAACTGAGCTCCCAAAATTATTTTCATGAGGGCAAATTTCAACTTAAGAGGCCAACTGATTTTAAAAAAGGAAACTTCGGAGCAAAGCGACAATTGTTTAGTGTCAGAGCAGCATGGGTCTAACAACGATTTTGAAGTCTTACGGAACGCGGTTTTTGGCCGTCCAAGTTCCCTTGTGCGGGGATGCTTGTAAGGCGCTGTCATGGGGCACACCGTTTATGAAACATGATGATTCAAATGGACCGATGTGGTATTTTGTTCAACAAATCTGGCTCAGAGTATCTGCAGAAACACATCACTGTCACGAAGTGTTGTCCTGGGAGAAAAGTATGTAGAAAAAGTACGAGTATTCCCACCTTTTCTTTCCCAGCGGAAATATTATATGCTCATATATTTTCGACTACCAAATCTTTTAAACAGCAATGCGCAACGTTTTAGGGGAAAGAAATAATATTATATATATACTGTCCTAGGACCGCAAGTGGAATCTACTGGTTTACTGTTAAGTTCAGTTTAGTGTTGTTTTTCTAGAAAGTCAGTGTTCACATGTGACATCTCTTTGGAAAAATTATTCTCATCTTCATATCTTTCTTATGATTTTAGGGCGTTTTGTTTTGAATACTCTTTTAAAAACAGCATACATTTCTAGAGTTGAATGTTCTATTTCATTGAAAATCGCGAGCAGTTAATCCGAAGGGGTCAACTCGATGGACTGTTTGTGCTCACTTCGGAGTTTGGAGTTTGATGAAGTACACTCCTGAACCTGTTTAATTGAGGACTCAGCATCGATAGCTGAATGTAATCAAATTCTAAAGTTTAAACACATGGCACTTTTACGTGAACGCATATGATGTTCCCCAAAAGTCACTCGGCCAGAACGCAGGTGAACTTTGCCTAGTCCTCTAACATGAACGCTTATGAAATTCTTCCCAAGACGATCCATCTGATTACTTATGAAATTCTTCTCCTGGTGCACTGATGTGGAAGCACACGAAACCGAGTGTTGCACCTCAGATTACGCATCTCAATGAATGGCGCCTCTTTTGTCAACTAGCGTCGTTGAGAGAGTGACGTGACATAACGCCAGCATCAAGCTTGTCACTGTATGATACACACAAATATTCAATCGTCTGATCTTCACAGTTTATCTAATTTTATGGAGCGTTCAATACAACAATTCATGTACCATGTTGAAGTTGATATCCATGTTTAAGCGCAGTTGACATATAATATTTTTGTCATAATTTGAATATAACTCGTGAATCTAAGGACCAAACTTTCATTCCCGAATAAAATACTTTGACAGTTCTTTGACAGTTCAGTAATGAACGTATTGAGTTAATGAGAATACAGCGGTAAAAATAAATTATCATAAGTTTCACGTCTCTAACTTCATTCTTTTGTGGCTATTGATGTACTTTAGAAGTAATGTTGATCAACTGATTAGAATCTACATATTCAGAAGAAAAAGATTATAAGATTTGTTGCTGAAGCTGAGATGCTCTCGAGCAGGTAAGATTTAAAAAGTCAAGCGCATAGAAAGTCAATTGAGACCTTGATGATGTACTGTAAGAGAGATATGCCTCACGTTTCTATGCAATTTTATTCAGTCTGACATTTGCCCGTTGGAGCAAATTATATTCTAAATGACGTCCCCTTCCAGCGCCACCACTCGACTGCACTTGCGTAATTCCTTTAATGTCAAGTGAGAGTCGCCTAAAAAATCGCCTAATTTGCCTCATTACGCTCAGGTCTGGAATCACGTCCACTAATTGCGGCCTACAACGCAGGAGGAAATTTCCGTATTTTAGAAATGCTGTTCGTCTGCTACTGTCAGCATTGGAAAATGACAATTCAGGGCCGTTACCATCATGAAGCAGCGGTAATGAAGGTACGCATTATACTCTAAAAAATAATGCTTAATTTTGTGCGTACATTGAGACGGCTTATTGATCCAACTTGAATTTAATAGAAAATTGAGAACTTTGAGTGTCCTCTACAATTTGCTCTGCCTAACGAGAATGTCTTTCTTTTGTTATTACTTTATGATAGATATTTAATTGTACACGATGAGTGTCTCACTAGCTATTTATGTCCACCGCACAGTAGCTGTATTTTTTATGTTCTACCATACAATTAAAATCCTTTGGACGTAATCACTCAAGTTACACGTGGCCACCTAGGCAGACCTCCCTGAATTTCAATAATTCCTCCCATCTCCAAATCCCTTTACTGCGAGCGCACTTTTGAAAAAAGCTCCATCTCATTACTACCGAGCCAGCGCTTATTTATCTTTTTGCGATGGCGGCTCATTTCTGAAATAACGGCTTTTTCCGAGGTGAGGAAGCCGATTTATCTCACCGCAAAACCACACCAGACGCACAGTCTTTGATTACTGAGGCGCCCTGCCTCTTCTTATTGATGTCTCCCTTAAGCCAATATTAGTTTTTCTTTTGGGAAAATTACAAGGGTGGCGAGTAATAAATGTGTCCAGCTTCTGTGCGGACGACACGCCCGTCTCTCCGTCCGTCCATCAGAGACAGAGAAACCAATTACTCCTGAATTCTTCTATCCTTCTCTTCAGGACGGTTTCACCCTCGATTTTTGCTTCCATGCGTCCATCCTTTCTCTGAAATTCTTTATCTATACACAATTTACTTAGATCTTTACGCTTATATCTATTTACCAGCATACGTACCTTTCCTTTTATTCTTGTCTTGAAGTTCATTTTGCTGGTTGTGACAGATCCGCCTAGACGGAGACAGCCTCCGTGCGATGGATATCTCCTCCCCTGGAGTAAATGCCAGGCCAGACCACCATGCGAGCGCCCGTAGACTAATCAGTCTCAAATTATACGCAAGAAATCAATTCAATTAGGAATCAATGCTATCATTACCCGGAATATCGAATGGCTCGATGGCCCGATTTACTCCACAGAAGTCGTCCCTGAGAGGCGGAGGAAAGTTAAGATTGATGTCATCAGGCCGTCATTTCCCAATTGCAGGCATAGAAATGAATGGAATTTTTTATTGATGGCAGAAGGTTAGAAAACTAGCGTTGTCTGTAATTGCATTCATCTCTTCACCAGCATGAAGGAATTTCATTTTCAGCGGTGGCTCTTTTGGAATAATTTTCTGATGCGTTTATTTGAGATTACAAATCAATGCATTGTAAAAAATTAGATGTTAAGTTCATGTTATTCTGAGGAGGTTATTTTGTTAATGTATATAACAATATTTTTCAACAGAAATTTTCGTAACACATTCGTTTCCAAACAATGTTTTAATTTTTCTAAGGCAATGTAAGAGATAAACCTCTGTAAAATAGCACACTACCTAATTAAAAATGCTGTTTTCCGTTCAGACACATTTCATTCGAAGAAACTCATATTTTATACAAGATCACTTCGACAGGAATACATTTCAATGAAATTTATCTTTAACCTACTGCAACTTCACGTCTTCCTCCACTGACGCCTGCAGCAGCCTTGTGTCATCCTCCACTGACGCCTGCAGCAGCCTTGTTTCATCCTCCACTGACACCTGCTGCAGCCTTGTGTCATCCTCCACTGACACCTGTAGCAGCCTTGTGTCATCCTCCACTGACACCTGCTGCAGCCTTGTGTCATCCTCCACTGACACCTGCTGCAGCCTTGTGTCATCCTCCAATGACACCTGCTGCAGCCTTGTGTCATCCTCCAATGACACCTGTAGCAGCCTTGTGTCATCCTCCACTGACACCTGCAGCAGCCTTGTGTCATCCTCCACTGACACCTGTAGCAGCCTTGTGTCATCCTCCACTGACACCTGCTGCAGCCTTGTGTCATCCTCCAATGACACCTGCTGCAGCCTTGTGTCATCCTCCAATGACACCTGCAGCAGGCTTGTGTCATCCTCCAATGACACCTGCTGCAGCCTTGTGTCATCCTCCATTGACACCTGCTGCAGCCTTGTGTCATCCTCCAATGACACCTGCAGCAGGCTTGTGTCATCCTCCAATGACACATGCTGTCGCCTTGTGTCATCCTCCAATGACACCTGCTGCAGGCTTGTGTCATCCACACAAAGCTCCAACACCTGCCACAAATCCGTTCCTCCATCAAGACAACATCGACAAGGCACGGAGCTGGACTTCAATACATACACGAACGTCCTGCTATCCGACCGATCGCGTTCTGAGTTGTCCGCCAAAATGAACCTTTCAGATGCTAATTCTGAAATAACCGCCACTGTTGAAAGTTTGCCCCATTTCACTCACAGCCTTACTTGTAGGCAGAGTTTTGGATCGAGAAATCTTTGTTTAACTGTCAATCTTCACACCAAGCGGCATTCTCCGTTTTTGAATTTTGAAATACTTCTGAATCGTTCCAGAGTTGAACGACTTTTCTTCAGTTGCAATGCCGGCTTGGGTTATCGCTGCTCGTACGAAACTCGGCAACGTTGGAACTCACTCTAACGTTACTTTAAATATTGTACAACAAATAATCAAATTGCTTCATCGTATGCAATGTTGATGCATGCAGTCTTCAAAAAATGCACTCTTGAAACTGTAAACAAATTAGGTCTTAAATTAACTGCTTATAATTTTCTGTACCGACTAGACATCAGCAAAAATAACCCAGGCTGACCTAACTTTAACTAATCTACCGTATACCACCCTAACGTAACCTATCCTAAATTGAGTGATCGATGCATTTTTTTTTATCGATGCAGACCACCGCTGCACCACCAGACCACCACTGCACCACCAGACCACCACTGCACCACCAGACCACCACTGCACCACCAGACCACCACTGCACCACCAGACCACCACTGCACCACCAGACCACTGCACCACGAGACCACCACTGCACCACCACACCACCACTGCACCACCAGACCACCACTGCACCACCAGACCACTGCACCACCAGGCCACCACTGCACCACCACACCTCCACTGCACCACCACACCACCACCCTACAGAGAGCGGTTACATCAGTCGTTGCGCGATCGCGCAAAATGCAGATAGGAAACGTGAACGAGAGCTAACCATCTTCAGTTTTTTTTTGCCACCACATCAAATGACACATCAGCATCTAATGTGAATGGCTATGCTTCAAAAGGACTCTTTTGAATACCAGAATAACAAAATCAAGCAACGAATTCTGATGGTTTTCTGCGTTTATTTTTGTAGACCCAGTACCTGTATAAATAAGATCTGTCTCTGTAAGTAGAGTTTAGCTACAAAATATTGAGTTAATTTCAATGTAAAATAACGCCGCAGACTAATTTTTATTTTTTGAAGTACATAATATTTCAGATCCTATGAAGGAATGAGGAATGAAAGGAATCAAGAGAATTACTGCTGTGGAATATAACCGGCAGAAGAATCAAGGATTGTCGTTACAGTAAGAAGTAGACTTTAGAGAAACAGCATTGACAAGACGGATGGTCTGCCACCGTTGGTGTCCTATCCTTGTTTCTCCGATGATGGTCTGAAATATCAACTGCAAGCACCCTGGGCTCTATCTCTATACGTTGTACAGCATGTAATAATATTGATTAATTGATCTTCCTGCCGGATTGTTATGAGATAACGGGGCAAATACGGTGGCAACTTTGTTTTTCTGTGTACCTGCTAGAGAAAGACATACAAAGTAACATGTCTATGGTGCAAATAATTTTCTTATTTATAACTCGGTTTATCCGAGTACATGCTGAGACAGAGTTAGTTGTCATCCCGTACTAAGAAAATATTCTCAAATAATTTAGTCAGCATTGTTTCGAAAAATCAACTGCCGAGCTATAGTACGTAAAATTTATTTTCAGAAATATGATTTCACTTTCAATGAGAACTTCTAGCAGAAGGATGATCTGTGTGAGTTATCCCTGATCATGCCATTCCTAAATGCCTGCCGTATTTTGTACACCTTCTGCGTCTGCAATTCTTTATTTACTCAACTCCACAAGCGATACAAAAGTAGATGAATTTTTTTCGTTTTATAACAATGGACAGCTTGAAATCATATCTACTTGAGAGCCCGAATAAAGAACTGGAATTCTAGGGCATACGATGGCAACCTTGTTCTGATGTTCCTAAACGCGCTCAAGACTGATCTAACAGCTGTCGAACGCGAGAGAATGCATAATGATGTTCGCTGGTACAATATTTTGATAGTGATTCAAGCCAGAACTGCATAACCTAGAATAGCCTAATTAAGGATTAGTTTCATTTCAGAAAATATAAGCTATTATTTTTACTTGTTTAATGCTGTAGAGAGGAAACAGTTCATTATTCAATAGCCAACTGCATTGATACCGATATCATAAATAGCATCGAAGACTCATTTTCAAATTCCCAGGGCTTCATTTTCATAGAAAAAAGGTAATGATGTTCAAGCCTCCAATTAGATGGGAACTACACTGAGATTGGGTTTATGGCATTGTAAGAGCGAACGAATTTTCTTTGATTCTATAAATGTGTTCGTGATGGCTCAATTTAAACAGATATTGACAATATTTATCGCCATCGTGAAAAGGATATACAGTCAGGTGAAAGGATGGGTTAATCTGGAGGCTTAGAGTATAGCTAAAATAATGAATACCGTTTCGTAACAACCTTAACTCTATTAACCAATCTATTAAGTGCACGCGGAAATTTTGGGCCGTCAGTATAAATTTTCAAACAGCGTGTCTCTCTTGCTAAGATATTAGAGTGTCGTGCCAGGCCTTCATTGTTCTTTAAACTGCTTATCATTACATTGTTCTGTGCAAGTCCTTGATGCTGATCATCTATCGACAGACGAGAAATTAACTAGCATTTCAGCACGGGAGCTCAACTTCACAATCGATCTAGATCTTACTGGCCGTGAAGCCCATGCAGTTAACTAGTCTGTTGATCTGTTTCGGAGCAAATTGAGGAGAAATTGCATTTTTTTACTTAGAAAAGCACGACACCGTTAGTGTGGGTTAGTGTAGAGTTTAAAAATGGCTGTGCTTGCCGAACAGTCTGGTTTTCACCACTTGAAAGCTTCATGACTGAATCAAATTGTAGTATTTGAGCAGTCTGATGCATGGACTAAGCTGCTTATAAGACACTGTATTTTAGTTAAAAATTTGTTTTTAAAACTTCTTGTTACTCGCCTCAGCGCGTTGCCATCCAGACGGTAATGAGGTGGAAGTGGCGGCCTCAAAATATTTCCATTGCCCACCGGGCCACTGCTATGGCGGCAATGTGGGAAGAGACTGTTGTGTGATTGTAATTATTGAACAATGAAACGGTTTTACGGATTTTGTCCCTGAACAAATGTTGTATTAGACATATCATCAAGAGCTGCAGCTCACAAGCGCTCGATTAAAAATGGGTACAGTTCAACTGAAAACGCGAAAATATTGTATCTACTTCAACGTAAAAACATCAGTTCATACAAAGTTCTCTTGTGGTCCGTCCATAGGAAATTTTAGCGAGCTAAAGATCTAGAAGACGTAGAGTGCTAGAATCCACCTTTCATATCTGTTGTCCAACTCACTACATTAATTAGGGTGAGCTTCCTGAGTAGCAATTTCCAAAACGCTCTTCATCACTGCCCCGTTTAGACATTTTCATCGACTCTGACGCCTTAGAACTTTCCTGCCTGTGAACTGAACTGGTCATACCGAATGTCTAATGCAAGAAAACATCGAAGCAATCTCCTCCACATGAGAAAACCAATCATACGAGCAGACCTGTTGATGCCAAAAATGGTTCTGTATAAACTGAAAAAACTTATCCCCTTCTGCACGGTTTGATCATACTCTCTGCCGTACAGTAACACCTGGAAAGCGTAACTTTGGGGCTCCTAATAAAACTTTTGTTCTCACCTGCAAGACGTTAAAATGAGATGTGAAGTCAAATGCTGCCAATAAATCAGCCTCAACAAAAAACCTTGTGCTATTCTTTGAAATGCTGCTGTGTTTTTCCAAAATCGGCTTCAGAAGATTCTGTAAACGCAAGCAAAGAGGCCCGAGCTCACCGAGGCCAAGAAGTAAACGTGAAGAAAAAACTTGATGTTTACGGAAAAAAAAGATTGGACATCACGCCTGCGATTAGATTTGTTCAATGACTAAAGCTTGTTCACTTCTATCATTAGCAACTCTAAGATCGTTATTCACCAAAATGATGTTGGCAGATGTGACCCGTGCTGCGCTGTTAAAACAAGTCAATACCCAGACGTTGTATTGGTGTGAGGAGCCTTTCGTTGTAACCAAAGCAAAGTTAGTCTTCGTTTCCTACTCTGGTAGATATCAAGTCAGGGGAAAAGCATCGACTTTTTTGCTTTATTTTAGAAAGATTTCTTGACACACAATTTTATTACCGTTTCTGTACTGGTACTGCATCAGGGCAGTTTCAAAAACGTGACGCAACTCTGGATCATCAGCAAAAGCGTCTCTATGTCCACTTAACTGCTATTTCGTTTGACCAAGACTACACGTACCACAGCACCAATTTTGGCAGCGAACTTCACTGAATTATTGTACCAAGTTTCAGTGGGCTGCTAATAGTCACTATTCGCCAATAGTTGCTTCAAGCAGTACAAAATAAGTCAGTGCCTGCGTAGTTTTTGGAGACTTACCTGCTCGTAGGCACGATCGATTTGCCGCGACCAGGACTGTAGGGGTAATGTATTGCTCTGAGCCAACTCTAAAACCACACTTACTGTCCTGTCTGCAGGAAACCATTGGAGTTAGTTAAACATTTTTTACGAGCACAAAGTACTTTAAACAGAAACTAATTTGACTACCAATTCGAGGAATTCAGTGGTCATAAAAAAAATTTCTTGCATTAACAGAACTCCGATTAAAATGAATAATATAAAAATGTTCTAATTTTTCGAAGCATTAGTTTTTTCTACCGATATGACACATGTTGTAAACAAATTCTAGTTCTGTTGTCCTAATAACTGATGCTTTCTATAAATAAATAAAAGGTGTTTTAAAATGTTTTAAAATGCTATCTAATTCATAGTCGTTATTCCTGATGTTAAATAGGATAAAGATGACTGGGAAACCTTGAAGCTGTTTTAATTCGGCATCTAAATGTCGCTAGAATGATAGATAAAACCTTCGCGACAAAATAACTGAGCAAAAAGATGGAGGATTTTATGCTAACGAAAGCCTACCGAGCTCTCCTCCTACAAGCTCATCAATTAGCTTCCTTAGTGAGCAATGTTTTGAACCAAGAATTTTATCTAAGATTCTATAGCGACTTCAAAGTCTGCAATTTCGCTCTGATTTTCAAATTTTCAGGGTTTTGAAGTTTTTTTAGGCAAACTGTTCATTTTTATTCATGGTAACTCATTTTTACTCGGAAAATGAAATCATAGTATTTTCGCTGGTCTGCTAGATTTTTCTGGTTATTCTTCGTAAGTTATTTGCTCGTGGAGCATTTTTTAGGAAAATGATATTGAATTTGAGCTCTGAAATGTAATCATTCGAGAATAATTAGATTTTTTGCATTTGGGTTTACACTTATACTTTTATCATATTTCAATATGAAATTTTTGGTTGAGAAAACATCGGTAGAGAAACCTCTGAGAGCATGGCCTCTCAAACGTTGCTGAGAAGAGCGGTAACTTCTCGGCTTTTTCTGCTTATGACGGATTTGATTTTCGCTCATGAATAATTTGATTTCTGTTTTCGAATAATTTGATTTCTGCTAACGATTCATTTGATTTTTGCTCATGGATGATTTGATTTCTGTTGATGAATGATTTGATTTCTGCTTATAAATGATTTGATTTCTGCTGATGAATGATTTGATTTCTGCGTATGAATGATTTGATTTCTGCGTATGAATGATTTGATTTTTGATTTTGAATGATTTGATTTCTCTTAATGAATGATTTGATTTTTGCTAATGAATGATTGGATTTCTGCTTATGAATGATTTGAGTTCTGCTTATGAATGATTTGATTTCTGCTAATGAATGATTTGATTTCTGCTTATGAATGATTTGATTTCAGCGTATGAATGATTTGATTTCTGGTTTTGAAAGATTTGATTTCTGTTAATGAATGATTTGATTTCTGCTAATGAATGATTTGATTTCTGCTTGTGAATGATTTGATTTCTGCGTATGAATGATTTGATTTCTGATTTTGAAAGATTTGATTTCTTTTAATGAATGATTTGATTTCTACTTACGAATGATTTGATTTCTGCTAATAAATAATTTGATTAAGGAGAAATTTTTACAAACTACGACGGCCTGAAAATCAATATTAAGGCCCACAAACAAGATTACGGGCGAACCAGTACCACTCATCAGCAATCATTTAAAAAAATCAATGAGGAAAACGTGTCTAAAATTTCATTTTGGGATGTGGTTAACTAATATTTTCGGTGCATCTTGCTTCAGTTATTTAAAAACATTCAGCCGGAGGTGTGATTGTGTTTGACGCCGCTTTTTAAAAATTTTCTCGTAACTGCTAACGCGAATTCTGACGGGGTTGCGGAGTCGGAGGAATAAATTAACGACTCCGACTCCGACTCCGCCTTTTCAGAATGTTGCGACTCCGACTCCGACTCCGACTCCGACTCCACCTTTCCAGAATTTTCCGACTCCGACTCCGACTCCGACTTCACCTTTCCAGAATTTTGCGACTCCGACTCCGACTCCGACTCCACCTTTCCAGAATTTTGCGACTCCGACTCCGACTCCGACTCCGACTCCGACTCCACCTTTCTGAAATTTTGCGACTCCAACACCGACTCCACCTAATCACAATTTTGTGACTCCAACTCCACCTATTCACAATTTATAAGATAAATATTACTGCTTGCAGGTATTGCAACCTGTACCTTAGGTTATTATGATCTTTATTTACGAACGACATTTAAATGGGCAATAGAATCTTAAAAATCAAATTTTACTATTATGTATCTACTAGTGTACATGATTCTTCAAAAAGACAGGATTCGATAGCTTTCTTTAAAAAATTCCCAAGATATAGATGACAAACAAATAAATCCACCCTAATAGTATATGGCATATATAGGTATATACCAAACCATTTTCTCTTTAAGTAGAGAGTGGCTGAGTATCATTGACATGATACTCTTACAGGGAATGTACATGATAGGGGTTCCCCAGGCCCCAAGTCACGCCCGAGCTTTAAGGCTTTATTTTCCTCTCGTTTAGTGCCCAGGTAACATTCCTTGAGGACAGTAACCACACTGCAGGCAACGACCCTGATTTGCCGCATCAGCGTTTTTTCACGCCAACTGCTGCGTACAGGGCTCGAACCCGTGCAGGAAGCACAGAACGCAAGCGCTCTGTACACTCGGCTACTATAAGGCCTAAAATAGTACCCCCTAAAATAGTACCCTAATAATACCCGCGATTAAAATATTTTTGTTCTTGTGTACTGGTGAAACTCTGATCACTGAAACGGTCAATTAGCATCCTTAAGAACGTCACAGACGTACACACCAACCAAGCAAACTACAAACTGTGTATTATATTTCAAATTATTATTAGCAAAGAAATTTTCAACAAATTTGCCTTACCTTTCTTCCACGATAAGCTTCATTTTCTCAACAATAGATTCAATTTTCAAGCAAAACTTGTTACTTATGAACAAAAGTGAGCAGATGTTAGGTTTTTCACATCATTTGAATGGTATTTATGATACCATCCAATCAATCTGATTCCCATTGTATTAATTAATATAGGGGAAATTGAATACAAAAACACATACTTATTTATAAATTTATGGAGACACCTAGAGTTTCAATATAAATATATAGTTTTTTGTGCGGACACATTTCCACGGTAGGTTGAAAACCCAAAATAAATCAATTTTCACGAATGATTAAATGCCTACAACTCCCTAGTTTTAGAGTTGTGAGGACTTAAAGAAACTTTGAAACCTGAAGTATGAAACCACGTGCGCGCCAATGTTAGTGCTACCGTTTTCATTCAAATGAATCCAAGTCAAGTTCAAATAATTCTCAGTCAAGTTCAATTTGATCCAAGTCATTTTCAAATTTATCAAACTTTAAGTTGAGTTAAGAATTGACACAATCACTCACTAATTAGAGCGAAATTTGCATTAGATATGTTTCTATTGGATGTGATAAGAAAGACAATCATTTTTCCTTTTAGCAAGGAATACACAAAACTTTCGCCTGTGTTACAATTTAAAGACAAGCTGTCGTAAAATGTGCTAAGTATCCAGCATCAGGAGGCAGAGTGTAATTCAGATATTGGAGCAGCGTAAAAGATACCAGTCAAAAATATAACATAACCAGTTCACTTTGTATTGTACTACTCATTGAAGTTATTTTAAATTCTGCATTAATGTTAGTATGAATTCATTCAAATATTTATGTTCAAAATGGAATTTTATGTTACACATTGCAGTATCGGGTATGTTTTCACTCTCATTTAGAGATTTCCATATTTGGAATTTCATTTTATCCCATGTATGAAATCATATACATGCAAATACATAAGAGAACTATTGGACGTTATGTAGATTTAATCTTTAAGAGAAATAAACAAACGCGATTCACTGAGTACTTATGTACGATTACGTTTGAATACAATAGATAGGAGTACATTACACAGATACATTTCTGCATTAACAATAGAAATGTTGCCATCGATTCAATTAATAGGCCAAGGCAAATATATCATCTCTGTCGATGAGATAAATTGTAACTTCTTTTTACGAAAATCGTTTGAACGAGCGAAAAAGGACTTTGTTGCTATATTTTTTATTGATTAAATCTAAATATCGTTCAATGATAATCTTATTTAGTAGCATGTATATATGATTTGATACATGTTATAAAGTGAAATTTCAGGCATGTAAATCTCTATTTGAGTGTAAAAATTCCTCGATACTACTATGTACTTGTGTAGCGTAAAATTACCTTTTGAACAAAAAAATTTGAATGGATGCGAACTGCCTTAAATGTAGAATTTCAAAAGAACTTCAGTGAGTAGTATAATAAAACGTTTTTATAATTGACTTGTATCTTTTACGCCGCTCAAAGATCTGAATCACACTCTGCTTCCTGATGCTGGATACTTAGCACATTTTACGACAGCTTGTCTTTAGATTGCAACACCGGACACCGGCGGAAATTTTATGTATTCCTTGCTGAAAAGAAAAACGATTGTCTTGCTCATTACATAAAATAAAGGCATATTTAATACAAAAAGCGCTCAAATTAACGAGTGATTACGTCAATTCTTAACTTAACTTAGGATTGCTTTAATTTGAATTTGATTTGGACTAAATTGATCTTGACTTGGATTAAATTAACCCTTGGATTAAATTAAATCATATTAATTTTAAGTGAAAAAGGTGAAGTCTTGATGGGTGAAAATGTGAAAAAGGTGAAGTCTTGAAGTTCCTACCCCACTAAAACAGATTTTTGATATTTTAAAATGAGAACTGCAAGCATTCTACGGTTAGGAAAAGTATCTGCAGTTTCAAGCTATTAAGCATTGAATAATGTTTGCACGTTTTATTAATTTAATTCAATAGCTACTAACGTTTGTCATTAATGACAGTGTTAATTTCCTAATGAACGTTTAAATTGCAAATTGCAAATTGCAATTGCAATTTTTCGTAATTGTAAAACGCTTGCAGGTTTTATGGTAAAAATCACAAAAAACTGCTTTAGTACGGACGGAACTATCAAGACTAGCGTTAACATTGGAGCGCACGAGATCTCCTACTTTGAGTTTTAAAGTTTCTTTAAGTCCTTATAACTCGAAAACTAAGGCGCTTCGGTATTTTATCATTCGTGAAAATCGATTTATTTTGAATTTTTGTACCTATGATTGAAATTTGTCCGCACAAAAAAAAACACCTTATGTAGTGTTGATTATTCTTATCAAATAAAATGCCAAGTGTCTCCTTAAACGAATGAATGAATAAATTGATTTGGGTATTTCCTGTGCGTAACTTCAATGTTATTACAATGTTCAATTCAGTACTGAACAAATAAAATTGGTTGGTCCGTCTTGGTTGGTTGGTCCCTTTCACGCTCCGAAAGGATGCTTAATGATCGTATCTGTGATACGAGTTTCACCAGTGCACAAGCACAATAATATTTTAATCATGAATACTATCAGGATGGATTTATTATTTGTCATTCACATCTGGAAGATTTGTTTAATTAACGACAATATCGAATCACGTCATTTATGACAGGTCGTATGCACTTTTATGTACAGTACATATATACACGTACATTACTGACAGGTGTCTTCTGAGTAGGCA
Organism: Platorchestia sp. MABIK; assembly: GCA_014220935.1. Classification (NCBI taxonomy): domain Eukaryota; kingdom Metazoa; phylum Arthropoda; class Malacostraca; order Amphipoda; family Talitridae; genus Platorchestia; species Platorchestia sp. MABIK. The sequence continues at coordinate 77,603 of JACJUY010000367.1, forward strand.
AAGTAGGCAGTGCATCTCCTGATGAGCATAGGTAAGTAGCAACAGTTTTTTCTATTCCTAAGTATGCTTCGATTCAACGAAATTACAATATTTGATTCAATTACCATGTTCACAATCCCCAAAATTATGCTATATCATTCATTTAGATAAGGTTGTCAAGAAATGCACACCGCCTTTTCTTCTCTGCATCTACACTATGCAGGGTAACAATGCAAAAAAGGTGAAATATTGTTGCTCAAACACTTTTAAATCTAGGCTATAATAGACCAAAATTGTTCTGCTTTCTTTGCAAGGGCCTGACATTTTCGGAACATTTTGTCTACGAATAAAAGCCACTTTTAGCTTCTCTGTGTGTAATATGATACTGTTTTTTTATTCTCGTTTGACTTTTTACCATACATTTAACACTTTCATATTTTAATAAATGCCCATGTTCTTTTCATTTTGTATTTTTAGTGCTTTTTGGAACGTTTTCAGCAAGAAAATTTGTACGATCACATAAATGCAACAATCATTGCAGCATAGATAGTGCATTGCTTTCAGTTACAATATGAGTGTAACTAAGTGAGGTATTTGCTAGAGTTGTGATATTATTTTCATTGCAGCTCTTTCATATTGCATTTCATTTTTTCAAGTGTCCCAATACCGATTTTGATTACCTTACAAAATTTCTAAAACTTTCTTAAGAAAAGTCATTAATTATATAATGCTGAGAAACAGACACTATATCAGTTTTTAAAATTGTGAAAACACAATTATGAAAATTTCCATTTCAGCGAATGCTTACTTAGAAACTTAGGAGTGATCAGAAGATAAAAATTAAACATGAAAATGAAATGATAAAATACAATACAACTCTTGAAGAACCAAACAAATCTCAAGGAACAACTTTAGAAATGAGCAGAAATTTTCATTATTAATGCATGGTAACTTGACCTAAAGACAAGGAAATAGACAAAACAAAGAAATAAATTTGAAGTACATAGCTGAAAAAATCAACTAATGTTCCAGTTATCAACATGAAAATAAGATAATTGAATTTTCATTTTCAATAGCCATTACGTAACCTGAAAACTAGAACTCTTTATGTGTTAGACTGTAGCTTCTGATTTTTGGCAGACTAGTCATTATCAATATATCATAACCTAGAAACTAGAAATATTTATGATCACAACATAACTTTTGGTTACTGCAAATTCTAGTCATTATCAATCAATACACCAAAGCAGCATGAAAAGAAAGACTAGCAAAAATCGTTCTAAGGAATCATTGGTATAGAATATAGACACAGTAAGAGCATACAGTTACCATCCTTGATGTGAGTACAATGTATTACATCAGCTGAGCTATTCTGCAAGTAACTTGCATCACATTAACCACTAGTTTCTAGATTCTATGTATTAATATTATTGAAGGGGGAATGGAAGAAACAGAAACAAACAGAATGTATTTGCGTTGCTTTCAATTACTAATTCTGGCTTTTTCACTGTAATATATGCATTATTGCTCCAGTACGAAAATTATACCTCGCAATTGTGGGTATCACATACATATGTGTGCGAACCCACAATGATCATTGATCGTTTTAAGTGATAGGTATAAATACGCTGTTTCGAACCTCGAACAAAATATTAAAAAAAAAATTGCGTATTTTCGTAGCCTTTCAGTGAAGTATTTTAACTCTGTTTTGTTTACTTCCGGCTTTAAACAATTATGAATAATTTTTGCAAAAATTAGAATCGAAGACACTAAAAAATAGCGACTCCAACCTCGACTCCACCACATCTGAATGAACGACTCCGACTCCGACTCCACCACATTCGGAAATGCGACTCCGACTCCGACTCCACACACATTCAGGAAAGCGACTCCGACTCCACCCTAAAACGTGCGACTCCGGCGACTCCGATTCCCGACTCCGACTCCGCAACCCTGAATTCTGAAAACTGTTCAACGAGCAAAAGTAAATTTGACGCAAAACAGAAAGGATTTCAAATAATTCCTTTATTTTCGTTAAATTTTACAGAACAAAAGTTCGCATATGATATTGAAAAGTACGCACAGTTAAAAGCAGAACACCTCTTTTCGAAAAATAAAGGATAAATCTTTCCGAACACCCAAAAATGAGCAGGAAAAACGGTGGCTCCGTACCATTCAGGCAACTGCAGCAAAAACGGCAGCACCCGAGACGCAAATGAACTGCAAGGCTTGTTTTTTCGGGAGATCTAACACCGTTTTGGCAAACCAGTAGCGCACAGCGGGAACATCGCTGACGTGCCACCTGCGGAGATAAAGTTTATTTGCATATAAAACGCATCAGTTGTAAGGATAACATAACTAAAGGGTTTTTAGAGCATGTATCAGTGCGCGAATATCACTATTGTAAGTCTAATTAGATGTCATGAATTATTCAGGAGTTTATTTGTGTATGGTATGCTAAGTAGCCGATAAGGAGACGCGGCGTCTATTGCTATAATACGACATTTTTTTGAAGATTGATGCGATACAGAAGGATGTTTTAGCAGTAAAGCACAATTGCGGCAATATTTATGAACTTACAGACATAGGCGCTTGGGTTGATTTCATCCCTTTTGGGTGGGGCATGTTAAAATACTTGATATTATTCCCATCATTTTGGGCGTAGTTAAATAAGATAGAGTTAAGTATGACAACTCAGAAGGTGATTGCTTCCGCTATTGTCTGAGTATCAAGAAATGTCCTAATGATTACTATGGACAAATAAGGATACTCTTTTAGCAGAGAACTTAGGGATTATTTCTATTGAGCCCCAGAGCACCTATGCAGAATCATGAGATGTCCTGTTCTTCCACTTTTTTAGATAACACTTCTGCTGAAGTTATTGCCTTAAAAAGGCCCAAGGATTTATATTCTCCTCCTCAATATTGTCGAATTGTATTTGCTTTATATATTAGCCGCTATTAGAGACCGCGGTTTTTTCTGGAGCTGTTTGTGTAGAGACGAGTCGCCCGTGCTTGCTTGTCTCCCGAGTGAGGACTTAACTAAAAGTATGTGTTATGGATTTGGCTGCTTCTAGAGACACTTTAACTGCTTACAACTGCCCCGCACTAGCTGCTTATTAGAGAACTTATCTTGAAGATGGAAAAACATTAAACAAGTTATCTTGGCGTTCGGAAATATCTGAATGCCTGTATAAGTGACGGAGACCGTGACTGTGTCTTGTTAGCAGAAATTTCACAATATGATCTGGATTCATGTGTACTTCATTGCGGTAAAAATTAGCTTTGCACTGAAAGAACTAGCATACGAATTGCTCATTGCCTGGTAACGAGGCAGAGTACTATCATACCTAGAATATGTATGAATAATCTCATATTTTACTCGCGTGTAAAAGTTTTCATCAAAAATTTGCACAGGTTACAACCAACTCAAAAATTACCACCTTGTTAGATGCTTGATGTAATCAAGAGTTTTCTAGAATTCATTTTTCATGATGGCATGGGCCGGCCGCTCATCAGTTTTTCTCATTAAACTAAAATTCATTGATGAATTTTCTAGTATTTGTAGGACTTGTTATATTATTATATAATAATATAATGTAGTAATAATAATAATAATAGTAGTACTTAGTAATAATAATAATGTAGTAATAATAATATGTGTAGTCCTTATTATATACTTATTATATTATTAGCTGAGGCCTTTCGGGGCATTTAATACTCATTCATAGTTTTCAAAAACTAATGATAAATCATCACAGTGCATTTCTCTCTCCATACATCAGGGAACTTTCACCATAGTTTTAATACGATGACATAGCGCCTCGAAAAAATGTTTTCTCAATGCTGTTCGGTAGTTTTCAATGTACTCTTTCACGTAGAGCACAGAACCACCATAGACCAAGCTAAGTTTGCTTTGGACAACTTTCTACGATGTTGAAAGTTTTCCTGCTGTGTGAAAGTGAATCTTCGGATTGGCATGCAAATAAAATACGGCGAACTCCACGCATCCAAATTTTTACTCAGTCAAGAAAACGGATTGAGTTGTATGAGGAAAATCCTTCTCACTAAGACTGGATTTTCAAACAATCAACTTCGTCTTAGCAGTACAGACGGCCACGTTACTTCTTCAAGTTGACTTGTCTGTGCTAAGGGCACATCAAGTTTGGGCATCTTCAAATAATATTTCAGTTCACAGCGCACCAAGCATCTCAGCAAAGTTTTGAAACATTGCAGGCATTGCAAACCGATAAGTGTTCATTAATTGCCGTGAAGATTTATTATATAAGGACTGGCCAATACGCAAGTCGACGTAAAAAAACTATCTCGGTAGCTGTATGGCTTCAACTGTGTAAATTATTTGAAAATCTAGTATCGAAGAAAACTCGAGGCGTGCTCGATGGTCTGAATCGGCACGTCGGTATGGCAAAACATAAACGGTTGAGTGGAAAAAACTCCAGCCCGTTTTTCAGACCACTAGTTCAATTGTCAAGGTATTGTTTTAAATTGCACATGCCCATAATGGGGATGTCTGGGAGAGATAAATTTTATTTACGAATCTCCTTGTAAGTTTACAGTGATTAATGGTAGAAGATATCAGTACATTTCTTAAAAAACTAGAAGGAAAGCTGTGCAAATAACTTGGCACGAGTGAAATAATCATGGTTGTTTTATATTCACATTAAGTAACATCAGGCACAATGTTTCCAGACCATTGAATCGAGATATTTAACTAAAGAAGAAGCACTGAGTTCAAATTTAAACGTTATATTTCCAACTACGCGTAGATTGCAGAAATGAAATTTGAGGCTGTAAATGTAATTGATTTTTTAGGTTCTATTGAGTCTTTTGTGTAAGTGGAAATTGCAGTTACCTGTTACTTTGAGTCACTGATGATACTTCTCCAAGAACTACTGCGTTCTCCATTGCTTGTTTTGTGCACTTGATTTCATCACTCCTCCAAGAACAACTATTTTCTATCGCTTGTTCTGAGTTTCTGAAGTCGTCAGTCCTCCCAAAACTACTGTATTCAACACTCATTAAACGAGTGCAATTCAACGAGATCCTTCTAACTGAGTACAGATTTTGTACAGATCTTCTACAAGAAACATTTTACAAGAAATACTTGAGCAATTTTACTCCTGTCAAGGCTGCATGTATGCCTACTTCATTTATCGGTAATAAGTTAGAACGATAATAGGTCAATAAAAGTGCGTAGTGAATTTAACTTGCAAAACAGAATATAGCCAGTCACAGAAAATGTATTCTGCAGTTACCTCTTCCTGTACTTTTCCAGTATACAAAACCGTGAAGTTTCATTTAAGGCTTAAATATAGGTAGGAAAATTATTTACGCATTTATAGGGCATTTCTTGCCAGAGGCTCGATAACGGTCTCGGAACCTACCTCCTTGAAAGAAACCAGATCCTTTGAAAGATGTATTCATGTTTCTCCACATTGAACGTGGTGACTAGCTTCACTGCATGTTTCTCGATATCTCGTGTAATAGGGGGCTGCACCAATGTTTGCCTTCTTTCATTTCAACACATGTCCAAGATACGTGTCTGACTTTGCTAGGATTCAAAGACAAGATTCCATGAGCGTGGCCATCAAATTCTCTCTATTTGAATACAATTGAAAATATTTGGGCTATTATTGAGAGAAATTGTTAAGTGTGTCGATGGGAACCAATCTTCGTCGATACTAGAATTACGGAATTTTAAACAATTGGCATTGAGATCTCTCGATGTTGCTACAAAAAGAGAATGAACGATCAGATTCTTTAATTGATTTTATTTTTAGGTCGTTAAACCTAAAGGTCATTATAGTATTAAAATGCATTCTTCCTTTTGTTTTAATTTGGGATATATTACTTCATTAATGTTCTTGATGCTGTTTCACAGTGTTTAAATTAATATCGTTTTTTATTCCAGTTTAGGAATGAATTTATGCTACATGATGTGCGCGACTCTTTTCATTGGTCAGTACACTAGTGGGACTAAATAGAAAATTACCGCTCTCAAAAAATGTATACTTTTGGTAACTATTGACTACAAATTTTGTGGATAATTTCACAAAAGATTTCGTTTTCGTGATGATGTCGTTGTAATTTAGAGCATTGAGGCAGTTAATTTGTGTACGTGTGTTCATCTAGCAAGTATGGTACGGGTACATGGTACGTACTAAGTATGGTACGAAAATTTTCTGACCCAAGGAAAATTTTCGTGTGTCTAACTGTACAGATATGTACACACTTATGCATGCAAATCATTTTATGTACATTTACATCAAATAATACATGTAATTTATCTAAGGGTATATTTTCGAGAGTATATGTTTGAATGATTATGTTCAATTGTATTTGTGTCTGTATCAAGCATGTATCAATTTGCCACAAACGAACTTTTTAGAGTTTTTCTGTCCGTTCGTTGCAGCATTTGGGGCTAATCGAAATAAGAGGCTATTTCTTAGGCTGCCGTTTTATTCGACTGGCGATTTTTTCATAATGGATATTTTCGTCATGTACACAAGTACACGACGGATTTGCATCAATTTTTGGTGTGTTTTCACAAAAGGATTTTCAAAAATTTTTCTGTCAATTTTCAAAAATATCCCGGCGGGTGAGAAGACATGACTGATTGAAAAGTCCATTTTGATCATGTATTGTCAGTGTATAAATTTATGAGCAGTTTAGTTTCAAACATTTCTAATTCCTTAGTCCTAATTCCATAATATGTGTTATTTCTGAAAAATGTATACCTAGATTTCTTTACACAAAGTATACATAACTATGCAGGAACGAATAGTTGCGTGTCTTAAGATGAATAATACTATTTTTTCCTCTGCAGCTCGCAGCTTGACCAGCCTGTCGTTACGGAGTTCGCTTCCTGAGGCCGTTTTGCCGACATGTTGCTCGCGTCTTCAGTTTCAGACCGAGGTATGAATTGCACAGTTTTAACCCTTTAACGTCAGCATTTTTGTACTCATATTGCCGTTATCACAACCACAGTCAACAGACTGGCGCTGGTGTCATGTTTTCTCATACACCAAAATTAGGGAGAAACTGCAATTCGGCAGTGCACTTCTATGAACACATTAGGCAACAAATTGGAAAAGAAATACAATATATCGAAGGTAATTTTGAAATAGGACCCTTTAGTCCTCTGGGGCGTTAAAGGGTCAATCTATACTTGTCTTACATTTACGTATCAAGCTTCTGTAGCACAAGGAAAAGTAGCATTATTTTCTATTATGGTTGATGAAGTTACGTTACTTAATTTGCTTTATGATAAGAGTCGTGCTCATCACCCTCTCCTGCGGTCATCCTCTCACACAGGTATTGAAAACTTTGAGTTCTAAGACCGTTGCGTAGAACGTTCTCAGGGGAATGACTGGAACGGGAACATAAAGGAGCTCACAGTTGACTTAAGGCAAATGATAACTGATTTTCACAAGCCAGGGAATAGCAACGATAATGTTTCAAATGAAAGTTCGAAGCTATCTTTGAATGTTCGGTATCACCTGCTATAAAGAAGTGTCAACAGACGCGAGGGAGAGTTCAGGAAGAGAGTTACAAAAAACTGATATAGTTACAAAACATTGCACAACCATGCCTCGATGTTGTTGAACTGTGAGCTGCGCAGCGATGATTTGGTAAAATACCTGACTGAAGAAGGAAATTTCCCTACTGTCTGATAAGTAACAGCACAGTACAGAAAAGTTAAATGAAAATGTATATAATGATAATTGACAGCGACGGGCTTTTTTGTAGGCCATGCCGTAGTGGTTGCTGTTAGCTCAAACTCTGTGAGATATTTTATAGGGAAAAAATATTAGTTTTGTGAACGAGAATTACGGGGCGGTAGATGAAAAGAGACATTTAAGGATGGGAAGAAGATTTGCCGTAAAAACGGAGAAACATTTCTTCTCTATAATTATAATGGCAATTATGGCTAAAACATGTGGGCTGTTTCTGCGCAGTTTGTTTTTGTTTTAGCTTTATTGCGGTTGGAAAATTATTGAAATGTGAGGACTAAGAAGAAGAATATAATCAGTCAACTACATCGTGATAGTGAATTAAAACATTGAACGGTCAGCTAGGTTAGTGATATATCTTGCACCTTTCAGTAAGGTAATTGTCCTAAGATGCTGTATAAGAAAGTGCCTCTTCCTGGAAGAAAAACTGTAGTTTTTCTGTGGCCTTCAATGAGTCTTGACTTTAATTACATCGAAAATCTATTCCAGGGAAACGACAGTTCGAATGAACAGACAGTATAGTCAGTTCTCAAAAACTTTCATAAATTACAATGGATAACCAGTGAAGAATAAGAAGATAACCTAGGGAAATTTCCTCAAATCTCATCAAGAATCGTAAAAACCAATGGTTGATCGATACAAAGGCGGAAGCCGTTAAAGTTTCTGTTAACGTTGTGATATTCTGATCATCTTATAACATTAAACGAATAATAATATTTTTTATTTATAGTTTGATTTTATCGTTACTACTTTAAAGTGATATTTTCAATCTGAAAATGTAGTTTATGTTTATTTTAAGCATTTAGTAGAAAAACACTAACTTGATTCGAGCATTAAGCCCTGCGAAATAGGTGCAATTTAGCCAGGTGTGCGTATAGTATTTCCATCGTTTACTGTTGGTCGAAGTGAAGACAAAAGTTCCCTCTTGTCTCGCCGAAGAAGATCATACCTTTTATTCTGACAAACTTCTTAGTGCACACGCAGATAAGACTTTCACATTTGTCTTACTCTCGTCGTTCACAGGCATTTTAAGTTACAAATTTTCTAAATTTTTTGAAACACAATTAATATCTTAATCTTTTTCATTCTTTTCTTATATTAAAAATGTTTTAAAGTTCTTTCTCATTTATTTTTTATGAATTTAATAAAACCTAATTTGTAGCATGCAAATAATCTACATTTCCAAAATTAACACAAGGTGCAATATTTCTGCTCCCTGGTAGAAAATCAGCTCGTCAAATTCATTCATGAATGATAAAGAACAATTTATCACTCAAAAAATTTTCGATTTGCACCATATGTTGCCATTCAATAATTTTTACGTCAGCCTTTTGACACACATTTGTGTGTTTTTTTTCTTCACATACTTTTCACTCTCGATGAATTCTTAGCTTGAAGAAATTAATATACTTAATTTCCAGAAAAATTACAAACCCGTTGAACTCATGAATGATCAGGAACAGTTTTTGGAGGTTGAAAACAAATAATTCTTCTTCTTCTCACAAAACATTCATTTCGCAGCCCGTTTATTTATTTACTTTGATCTTTGAAAGCAGTAGACACACAGGTATACGCAGAAGGAGTGTGGAGATATCCCGGGGGTCGTATTAGGTATCAGTTCCTGAGCACACACGTGCAGGCTTCTGGGTAACTGAAATGCGGCACCATAACTTCTTCAGTGAGTTGTTTTCGGCCTTCCCATAGTTTTCACGAACTCTTTGTTTTGTCTTGATGTAATTTAAACTCACTTATCGCTGAGAATTTGCCTAAAGCTGCTCTTAATACTGCAAACAAATGAGAAGTACAGGGCGATCAGCCGTTCACTCAATGCTGCTATAAACTACCCTTTTTTCTAGCTAAAATTCTCATGGACGTATGGAGGGCCGCCTATTGCTGAGTGAATTTTATAGAAAGATAATGATTTACAGAATTCCCAACTTGGGTATTTTCGGCCGAAGGAAAAAACTATCTCGTCACCCTGCGACAGTGAGTAAATGTCACGGACGTCCACAGAGCATCCGTCAATCACGCTCATGAGTATAGAGTTGTGAAAAAGATCAATGCAATGTTTAGTTATTACTTCAGATGCAAGTGTTATATTGAATTAACATGAAACCATAAGGTGTGAACTCCATGGTTACAATTCAAATTCATTCTGTGTTATTATTCTTCAACAAATTTCAAAGCTGATCAAATTTTTAAGTACTTCAAGCACGAAGTTGATGTTTGAAATAAGATGAAACACATTTAAAATTAATTTTTATCAAATATCAGAATACTACAATTACATACCCAATATCTTCCTCAGCAAAAAAAAATACAAATTTGCTCTGCAAAACCGTCTTCTTCAGTTAGTCTACGGGAACGACACGTAACATTTGGGAGCGGGGCCCGAGCCAATCGGTCCAGATGACAGGCACACAGAACAAATCGGAGCTCGCCACGCTGTTGGATTTTAGATTGGACGGTAGCCATGTTTTTCACTACATTCAGTCTATTAACATCAGCTTCTTTTTCAAGAATATCTAATAATATGGAAACTGAACGAGAACATCAATTGGTTATATACCTAATAGCTGGAATGATTAAAAAATTGTCTCAAGGGAAAAGAATATTCAACTTGGTGACCTATTCTTCACGAGGACAACAGGTCAAAGAAACACCTAAGTTCCTGAACAAGTTGATGTGCGTTGCTGTAGCTCGAGTAGACTGAACGTTGGCACTCTATCCGTGACCCGTGATTGTGCAGCAGTGGGTAGCTAGGAGCGGACTGACGCCCTGTGTTGGCTGTTTAGCTCTGCCTCCCTTGGAGCAGACGGTGGAGATGGTTGAGAGATGTGGACTGGAGTGGTGAGTGGAGACAGTTGAGAGGTGTCGACTGGAGTGGTGAGTGGAGACAGTTGAGAGGTGTCGACTGGAGTGGTGAGTGGAGACAGTTGAGAGGTGTCGACTGGAGTGGTGAGTGGAGACAGTTGAGAAGTGTCGACTGGAGTGGTGAGTGGAGACAGTTGAGAGGGATCTTGACATATGTAGGGAGAGCATTGTAGCTGGATTCACAATGAGTGGTGAGGAAAGGGTTGCACAGTTAATCATTGAATTAACGTAAAAAATATTTTCAGCTTAGTCTGACATGGAAAGACAGGGAGCTGTGCGGTCTAGCAGTGGTACACAGAGGGAGAAGTTACAGAATGTTTGATTAAAGACGGACGAACAATACCAAAAATGTCAAAGTGAAGTTTATAACGGGTGAAGGATTGACTAAGGCAATATCTTTAGCTAGAGATTTTAATACTTTAAAACATTCTTAAACTTATGCTGAGCTAATAACTAAAACTTGGAAATTAAACTTTCAAAAATCAGCTTGCCTGCTAATGAATGGTAGATCATTGATACTTTCATGTGAACGAGCTGGTTGACATTCAACCTCGTCCATGCTGGAACAAACAAGTACACTTTGATTTGCACAATTCACATCGTAGAAGAGGTACAGCTGGTAGGTCCTCTAAGTTGACTTGAAACCAAACCCACAGAAGAGATTACGCTGTCAGCAGCACCGCTGCGGCAACGCAAATTGCACGAAGATTCGTCCCCTGTCTCGGTAGGCGCAGGTGAGTCAGGCCGCGCAGGGACATTGGGGCCGGTGCCTCTTCAGCTCCATGTAAGGTATCGCTGCGGCCGAGCTCCCATACCTCGCTAGTGAACACAATGAAAGCAACAACAACTTTTGCTTGTGTTCTGGATGTCGCGAAATTAGAATTAGTATTCAACAAACACTGATGGAGAACTAACAATACTGCTTGTGGGATTGCGCACTGGTTTTCCATTTATTGCAGTTGCGGAATGACTTCAAACTGACAATGGAAGTAGGAAGGAGAATGTTGAAAATCTAAAACATATATGTTAATTCTTGCATCAGTTGCTCTCCTGAATGTTTACCAACTTTTTTAATTATTAAGCTTAAAACCACAACGCTTTAATATTTCGGCCATTATTAAAACTTCGAAGAGGCTTTTTCTTGACACCAAGATCAATGAAGAATTTTTAGCCCCGATGATCATATCGATTTTGAAAGGGCCATTAAAATGCCTGAGCGTATCGCTGCGGCCATCGGTAAAAATAGCAATTGTCACCAAGCATTTTTATTTTGAAAGTGACGAGCGATCTCTAGTGGCGATATTAAAGCTTTAGAAAGGTTCGTAAAAATAATGATGACATTAATTGAGAACTGAGATAGCAGGAGCGGCTCCATACGAACTTTGTCAATACATGTATGGGGATCATAATAACCTAACTGAACAGCGAAGGTGTGCACCTTTTATCTTGAGGGTGCAGGCCGACTATCTTCATTACACGCTGTGTTGTTCTTCGGCCCTTCTCTCGCTTGTTTTCGTGATCACTTTAAGTCAAAGTTTGAGACGATAGCCTCCTGTCGCAAGTTACTCATCTTATTATTTGGGTGCTTCAATGCTACTTCAATGTTCTTCCAGTAATGTTTATTGGCGGCCCTTGCTCTCACTGCCAAATTATGCTGGATTTATCAATTCAGGTGTTATGTCCAAGAAGGGTGTTTATAATTTTTAGGTACTTCCTTTTCCGTTACTTCTGTTTTAAACCAAAAGTCTTGGGAAATAAAGACAAATCATACATTTAGTGCTACAAATATTGCTGCTTCTACTGGCTCGTGAGGTGAAGAAGGAAAAGAGTTCTTCTCCAGCTTTTCCAGGAGTTCTGAAGGAATTCTGCTCCAGATTTTCCTCTAGAAAAAAAATCTGGAAAGGAAGATACCTCTTTTGATTGAGCTTTGCGATTGGAGTGTTGAGGCAAGTAGAGGCTGTGATCTCAGCAAGTTACATAGCACGGTGATAGGTGCCGAGAAAGAGATATTAGTAAGAGAGTATTATATTGACGACAATAATATTGGGGTGCGTGCTTGTATAAAACGTCTCAAAGTCAAAAAGAATTAAGACCACGATGGTTTCAGACATCAACTGGCCGAATTAGAGAAAGGTTTGGACTGAGTCCGTGATGGTTGTACGGAACATCCATGCGGCTGGGAGAGATTGAGTCGTTTACAATATTTTATTTTAGAATAGCGTTCACGGTAAATAAAATGTAAGATTTCAACTCGTACAGTAGAAATTGATGCGAAGAATTTGTAAATTTGGTGTGTGATTTATTCGGCGACTACGAAAGTTAAGTGTGTAGCTTAGTGGCTTGTGAAGAAAGGTTTCCCGTAAAAGTTTGAATGGGTCACATCGCATAGAAGTTGTTGCGTGGGTAGTGAGCTTGTGATTAGCGAGGTTGCAAGAGCCATCATCCATCTGTTGCTTACTAGATAAATGAGTGAAGCGAGTTGAAAATGTTAAAACGCATGAACGTATTCTGGTATCACGAAATAGCAATCAAACAAAAACTGAGAGTGTCTGTGGAGACAAGTGAAGCGCTCAGGGTGTTTAATGTGAGAAAGCGTAATTTACAACGAGGGATTCACCACATTCTGAGGCATTAAGAGTCATTCATAAATTAAGAGTCAGATGTTAGTCCTTCAGAAGGGCTGCAAATTAGAAGAGTTTAAAAACGCATTGAGGCAAGTTGAGCTTCTGGAAACTCTGCGACAAATTTGGATTCAAATTTAGACATTATACTTTTCCTCCGTTGCTCATCCTTTGAAGTAGCAACGCCGATAGATTTCCTCGTTCTAAACCAGCCGGTGCAACGATGGGCAACAATTTACTTGTATTCCGCATTCAGTTAGGTGAGAGGTCTACAGTCCAAGTCATTATTTTCCTCTTTCTTAATCTTTTGCTATAATATTCATTTCTCGAGGTCCTTGAACCATGTTTTTCTCATTGTATTTTGTTGTCTTACTTTGTTTCATGTTATCTCATATAACTGAGGTCCTTCCAATCAGGCATTCAGTGTGGAGCATCATAATATCAGCGGTTTAGATATTAACGGAACCTTTATCGAAGTGATAACAAACTGGAGGTTCTTGTCTGCATGTTTAGCATGGTCTCGATGCCACAATTATTGCCTAATTATTAACCGAAAAAGTTTTTACACATGTTCGTCTGTCCTAATACTTTGTTGCGTTCTCATGCTTACGCGGCATGGTCACCTTTATCGTCATATTTTCTTGCAGGACATCTTCTGCTGATGCATATATTATACAAGACAAATTCTAAGCATTATAAGTAAAAGTAGTCATTTATGAATGGTATCAAAAACACAATCTTTGATAGGCTCCTAAGCTTTGTTTTCGTTATTTTGAAAAATTGTCGCTAGTTCGACCAATGAAGAGCTCGTTCAGAACTTTAATGCGACTGCTGTGCAGCATGAGTACTCAGTTCTGTCGTGATTAAGTAACAACGTAGAAGTAAGTTTCAACTCGTGAGGCTTGCGTGGTCGGTACCTGAAAATATCTTCAGGAGGTCACTAACCAAAGGTCGCTTCATAATATTCAACATTTGCAAAAAGTAGTGATTCTTCAAAAGGATTATTTTGAGTTGAATGTCAATGCAAGATCAACGTATTCGTTGAAGTAAATGTTTCTTAAAACTTTTTGAGCTAACCCGAAATAAAAACATTTTCAACTTTGCTCCTCAGATAGGGGGAAATTGACACAACGAATCCGCTTTTCAACGCCTTTCGCGACATCTTGTCTCATGGATTGTGCCGTACGCGTGATGTGAGTCATGTCTGCCAATAGGAGAGCGAGAAAATGAATTTTGGGACTGAGAGATGAGTGTAACTAAATTTCAGATCGAAGTAAGGAAGAAAAAACAAAGTGAGTAGTAAACGTATCTTTTGACACCTAATTAGTGAAGCACAGAGTTATAAATGACACGGTTATTGAGCGCTGATGATAGCTTATTTTTGATAAATGCCAGGAGTAGTTTGAAAGAAGGGCAAATATTTCGATAAAATTTTCAGTGAATAAGAAAGAAAGGTTTTGACGATGAGCGAGCCGTCAGAGACATGAGTAAATTATAAGTAAGGGAATCGACCTATTTTTAATGTTTTGTGAAAAACAATGCAAAAATTGCAATGTAGCCTAGCGAAAGTGTCCTCTACGTTTTGGATGCGATGCGAGTGCAAAAATATGTAACGATAGCTTGTAGTAAAAGAACAAATGAGTGTTAGTATATTACGAAGTTAAGGTTCGCTACTGTACCCTTTACGCTGCACAAGTTCGCTAGAAAGGATGTCAACGCAGAGCGTCTAATCTTTCCGCGATTGTGAACCGCAGGACATTTCGCAGGAAACATCTAAGCAAACTGTTGAAAAGAAGGACATTTTATTTGCAAAGGAATTGAAGAATTGACACAAAAAATCTCACGGACAATCGAGTAGGAGTGGAGAGAATGTATTTCATCCTGTACAGATAAGTCTCCGATGCCACTACTGTAGTGTTCATCAATAGCTTTCACAACGGGTTACCTTCACAACCAAGTTCACAACCGGAAAGTCATGACGAATTGTGTGGGCGTCACATGAGACAAAGGGGAGGTGTTAACATTGAGTGTCATGCGTTTTACGACGACCTACACAAGTAATCTCGTCACTTTTTCTCGAAAATAACATAATGCGAAATTGCAAAATACAAATACTATGAGAGTTTTTTTAAGATTGTCGTGGAAAGGTAAATATATAAATGCTTTGTGAAAAACCTTACCCGTTTTACCCTTTTCTGTTGTGAACATTCGATATAAGAGCTAAATTTGATACTGCACATGACTCCATAATTCTATTCATGATGGGATTTTCATGCGAACAATACAACACCTCAGTGTAACTTCAGAGCCAGGTTACAGTAAGTGGTAACACATATAACTCTGTTTAAAAAAAGGGAATATGCAGTTACTGACGGAGAACATTGCCGTAATCTGACCATATACATAATTGGAGTCACAACTCGACGCATACTTTCCTGAGAGCAACGATACTGTAACGAGTGTACACGGCCCATCAAAAATGACAGGATTCAATATTTTCTTTAAATCAGTTTTCCAGATGCGGATGACAAACAAATATATCCGCCATAGCATCTGCGATTAAAATATTTATGTACTTGTGCACTATGGAAACTCGTATCACAGACACTGTCGATCATTAAGCATCCTTATGAGCGTGACAGAGAGCCGGAAGAAGCGGATATTAAGCAAATCTATCGATAAATAAACACCCCAAGGGTATTATTAGGTATAAGATTGATCCTCTAATATATACTAAAAATTCTCTTGTGACATAAATATTTTTAATGTGACTTGTTTTGACATGAGAAGCATAAGTTATTCCTTCAGTGTACGTCACGTGTTGTTCGAGACTGGCAATGGAAAAGCCCAGAATGCAAAAAAGTGATAAAGTTTGTTGTGGTTTTAATTTTTACTAATTGCTTTATGCATTTCATCTTTGTGTAAAAAATGCTCGAGCCGCTGTACAGCTGACGAAGATCGGACGGACGACGAGACGACGACTCACTTTCTGTCTCCATGCCTGAGTTCGGTTGCGTTACAATGATCTTGACACCTCAGTTCGTCTAGCCGCTCCTCCCTAAGAGCTCTGTATTATTTTTAAACTTAACGTATGTCTCATCGCCAGTATATAAAGCCAATTTTTAGCGTCCTAATTCAATATAGTATGTAGGCACTTACTCGCAACTAATACTTTATGTCCAGCGCGTTTGAAATTTTGAAATCATCGCGATTAACTTTCTTGCTAACTCAGCTTGACATGCCTGTAAAAACTCATCCTAAACATCGCTCATGACCAGCCGCAATTCCTCATCTTGAACTCACTTCTTAATCCCGCCATAAACACTCACTCGTCGACGCATCCGAGCTTTTCTTCCCCAGAGCGGGCACAAGTCCTCGGAGCTGGAGGCGCCTCTAGCTGTCTATTTGTCTAAGAGCCGTAAGGACGGCCTAATTCCAGTCTTTAGACCGGGTCATTAAGCTTCAAACGCTTGTAAGGGCCGCATTAAAAGCATTAAACAATCCCTAATGCGCCCAAAAGAGGAGGTCTGCGAAACTCCTAAAAACCTGCTATTATTTCAACCTCTAATTTGGGTCCTAAAGTTTTCGCCTTAACAATGGCCTCACGAAACCGGGCTGCGATGTCGGCAGGAGACGTGGCCGCAGATGAGGCTTCTCTTCTGCTCCGTTGATGTCGTAAACCAATTGAACTTTTGAATTGGGCTCTTCCCTTCAAATTTCTCTATGTTAAAGACACAGTGTTCAATATGATCGAAGTTCTCTGCATTGTTTTTCTGTTGCTCAGCTGCATAATTTGCGTGTGGACAGTTTCTACATCATTGAAGTTGTCTACATTGTTTTTTGCTAATCTGCATTACTTGATTGGGTGATGTCGAAATGCACGACCTCATACATGTCCCCTAATTAGATTAATTAATTTAAACTTTGCTAAATAATCATGTTTTCATTCTTGAAGTGTGTTCTTTAACAATGACTGTGTAATTAATTCATATTGCATTAAGATTAGAAGAGCATATACTGGCGTACAATTACCCTCAACCTCCTCAGTGGTTTCTATTATGTACCTTTCCTTTTCGTTTGTTTTTCTTCTTTTCCGTTTTTACACCGAAGTGAATCTTTGTCCTCATGCATTCTATAAAAGAACTACCTCTCCTGAATTGGTTCTGTATAAACAGCAGCGGTTCCACGGCACTGCAGTGCTTTGGTTCTGATTGGAATTCGTCGTGTGATTCTAGTGTAATCATTTGTCCACTTGAAGAATATTCGCTAACAATGTTCACGCATTCAATAACTTGACCGTGTCCTTTGGTGACGAAGAACACAAGAAGGTAGGATTATTAAAATGTTTTTGTGACTGTTAATGACAAAAAACATTTATTTTAGACAGAATGCGAAATGAAATTTATATTATCAATTTCACACTAAGAAAACCTACTCATGTATTTCATGAACCAAACAAACATATGCATAGTTCATTTCTTATTCTTATTCGACCAAGGAGTCCTAAAAAGATTCAAATATGATCAATTATGGAAATTATTTTATGATTCGGTTTGCTTCATGACATCGTGATTTCAGCCGTACGCCTAGTGACTAAGAGCAGAGTTTTGACGCCAAACAAAAAAGCAATCATCTAAAATAATCAATTCCCCTTGCTTGGGGACCTGGCGTGCTTGTACGGAGGAATAAATATCGAACTCAGCAGAGTTGTCATTGCTTCCGTTTTCGCACATGCCTTCCTAACAATTGCACAGCAAAGGACAAACGGTCTTTTCCTACCCACTGAAATCGTCAATTTCTGCGCCTTAGCAATATCCAAGTCTTTTGCTGCGAACGATGAAAACAAAACCTGGAAGTAAGCGGAGAGAGCCCGCATGAGCGCGTCCAATTTGAGCGCGCGATGGAAGCCGGCAATTTAGAGCCCGGCAGACATAGCGAGAGATATTAGCGAGCGCCTTTCAATCAAGGCTAGTTTGTTTAGGAGGACCTACGCCGATACTAAAACTAATCAGTATTCATGGAGCTCGGCACAATGAATTTGAACTGGCCCCAGGAATGTTAATTGAGACGTTCCTCAGAGTCCCGCTGTTTTCGAGAAGAGCCTCGAATAAACGTTCCCGCACCTGCTGCTCTGCTCCCTTGAATTGGCCACTCCGGCGGCTGGGAGAACGCGCTACTTCTGCTCCACCTCTAATGTTTTCGGTCTTCAATTTCCAGTCAGGGCTAAAAAATTTACCATCATTTAAAACTTTCGTACTTCAAATGACGTCGTTGCTAGAACGACAAAACATGTCTTTCTCTCAAATATCATCGTACGAGAGTGCTCGTAGAGATAAATTGATCCTCTCACAGAAATAAAAAGAGGAGACTGAATTGTACTCGTGCTTTGGCTAAGCTTGTGAGCATTGCCCGCAGGAAGCTGCGGAGCCACGGGAAGAAAGACTCCGGACCATAACCGAGGCTGTGGGTGTAGGCGACGTCGCCAGCGCCGCCGTGACGCGTCCGCAGGTGTTGTTCTCAAGACGTGGTGGCAGGCCGAAACTTCTTTCTTTCTTTCTTTCTTTCTTTCTTTCTTTCTTTCATTCTTTCTTTGATTTTTTCTTTCTTTTTTCATTGATCGTTCCGTTATTGAAATTTTGTTGAACAAAATTTCTGATTGTTTTTCTTTAGATTTTTCGATCGTTTTTTAGATTCATGTAACAACAAATAGTTTTTACCTTCAAAAGAGTAGGAAGAGGATGGGTGAAGTAGATGCTTAAGGAATTGGAGTTCCGCTTCTGGTCTCAGCTCCCCGCTGATTGTGCAAGTGAGCATGAGAATACCAACTCGTCCTGGGAAAGTGTTGGAGGTTGTTTCTGTAACTAAAACACAGGACCGGGTAATTAATCCCATACTTTTACTTCTATCACTTAATACAAAGTAGAGTTAGATTCCATGCAATGAACACTTGTTTAATAAAATTTTAAGAAAATAGAAGAAATAAAAAGGAATTTTAAAAAACAACATTCAAAATCTTCCTAACGACAACTTTATACAGACACTGAAGTCACAATTCTATTCAAGAGTGTACCTATTATAAATATTAAACGAGACAACGTTCAGTGTCGAACAACAGTATTAAGAGTTTGGTGTGTGCTACACTTGATGTTAGATCTGAAAAATGAAAAAGAAGTTAAATGTTAGACCTTTAACTTTATTTTCGTCCTCATCGTTACTTCCGATTCCATCTGCCTTTCCATGATTTTATTGTTGTGGATTAATCAGCCTGTATCAATTCTCTTACAAGTATTATAGTCTCATTAAGATCATTAGTTGCAATCAAGTCTTTATTTACATGACAGAATTGTTGTTTAGAACATTATTAATGACTGCAGAGTTGAAAATAATTAAAAAGGGCAAAAAGGTATTGATTGTTTAAAAAATAAACCAAGTTAAACTAGTCTACTGTGTAAAAATACTAAGCTGTATAAATCAAAACTAGACTTTGCCTTTGCTACACATTAGAGAATTTATAAGAAAAAGAAACAAAGAAACGTATTACCTTTAAACCTTTCAACAATGTTTTGAATAAAAAATATAATAACAGCACCAAACCATCACCTCAACGCCTTCATAGCTCAGTGGTTAGAGCACTGGTCTTGTAAACCAGGGGTCGGGAGTTCAATTCTCCCTGGAGGCAGGTTCGTTTTGGCAGTATCGCTAACTCTGTGAATATCTGGGCATCCCCACGAGATATCAATACTGCTTCCAAAAGCTGTTCCCACGTGACCGATTTCCCGTAGCTGTACATCACGTCCATCTAACATCCAGCAGACACTCCTTTCTGTTTAATGTAACTTCATCTTTTGTTGTATAATTTGACATTAAAAACATCCTTAAAGTAACAGCTCATGAAAATAATTGCAAACTTGCGCATCTCTGGAACCCTCATGCTGTTTGTTTCGCGTCTGCCTGATATATGTTTATTTTTTAACCAGTCCAGGTACTCAGTCTGCTCTCATGCTGCAACAAGTGGAGGTA
This sequence comes from Platorchestia sp. MABIK, assembly GCA_014220935.1. Lineage (NCBI taxonomy): Eukaryota > Metazoa > Arthropoda > Malacostraca > Amphipoda > Talitridae > Platorchestia > Platorchestia sp. MABIK. The sequence goes on from JACJUY010000367.1 coordinate 97,850, forward strand.
CTCAGTCTGCTCTCATGCTGCAACAAGTGGAGGTACTCAGTCTGCTCTCATGCTGCAACAAGTGGAGTACTCAGTCTGCTCTCATACTACAACAAGTGGAGGTACTCAGTCTACTCTCATGCTGCAACAAGTGGAGGTACTCAGTCTGCTCTCATGCTGCAACAAGTGGAGGTACTCAGTCTGCTCTCATGCTACAACAAGTGGAGGTACTCAGTCTGCTCTCATGCTGCAACAAGTGTAGGTACCAAGTCTGCTCTCATGCTACAACAAGTTGGGATGACTGAGTCTGCTCTCATGCTGCAACAAGTGGAGGTACTCAGTCTGCTCTCATGCTACAACAAGTGGAGGTACTCAGTCTGCTCTCATGCTGCAACAAGTGAAGGTACTCAGTCTGCATTCATGCTGCAACAAGTGGAGGTGCTCAGTCTGCTCTCATGCTGCAACAAGTGGAGGTACTCAGTCTGCTCTCATGCTGCAACAAGTGGAGGTACTCAGTCTGCTCTCATGCTGCAACAAGTGAAGGTACTCAGTCTGCATTCATGCTGCAACAAGTGGAGGTACTCAGTCTGGTCTCATGCTGCAACAAGTGGAGGTACTCAGTCTGCATTCATGCTACAACAAGAGGAGGTACTCAGTCTGCTCTCATGCTACAACAAGTATAGGTCCTCAGTCTGCTCTCATGCTGCAACAAGTGGAGGTACTCAGTCTGCCCTCATGCTACAACAAGTGGAGGTACTCAGTCTGCTTTCATGCTGCAACAAGTTTGCTCTCATGCTGCAACAAGCCTGCTACCATACTGCAACAAGTCTGCTCTCATGCTAGAAGTAAAAAATGTGCATACTCTCTTGATGGGCGTATTTTTTTATATCTTTGCCCATTCTGCCTCTGTGCGTTTAAAAACCAGTCATTGTCAGTTTGTTTCGCTTCAATTCGTAAGAAATTTATTCAAAACAAATTTTCAGTGCACGAATATTTGTTTCCTTCCACTGTATGCTCTCACTGAAGCATGAGAGCAGACTGAGTACCTCCACTTGTTGCAGCATGAGAGCAGACTGAGTGCCTCCACTTGTTGTAACATGAGAGCAGACTGAGTACCTCCACTTGTTGTAGCATGAGAGCAGACTGAGTACCTCCACTTGTTGTAGCATGAGAGCAAACTGAGTACCTCCACTTGTTGTAACATGAGAGCAGACTGAGTACCTCCACTTGTTGTAGCATGAGAGCAGACTGAGTACCTCCACTTGTTGCAGCATGAGAGCAGACTGAGTACCTCCACTTACTGCAGCATTAGAGCAGACTGAGTACCTCCACTTGTTGCAGCATGAGAGCAAACTGAGTCCCTCCACTTGTTGTAGCATGAGAGCAGACTGAGTACCTCCACTTGTTGTAGCATGAGAGCAGA
>JACJUY010000367.1:100533-136927 GCA_014220935.1 Platorchestia sp. MABIK
TACCTCCACTTGTTGCAGCATGAGAGCAGACTGAGGACCTCCACTTGTTGCAGCATGAGAGCAGACTGAGGACCTCCACTTGTTGCAGCATGAGAGCAGACTGTGTACCTCCACTTGTTGCAGCATGAGAGCAGACTGAGTACCTCCACTTGTTGAAGCATGAGAGCAGACTGAGTACCTCCCCTTGTTGCAGCATGAGAGCAGTAAGGGTAAAACCGTTCCGAACAAGTCGAAATGAATGCGGAATATGTGAATGCCTTGTAGCACACATTTTTTCTCTTTAAGGAGAATCAACATTCGTTTATAACTTTAAATTAATTATTTGCACTTTTCCTTGTGAATTTCATTCCACTTTCTAAGCATTTTTTTTCTAAGATCTTAGATGTATTTAAGAGATATTGAGAAATAAATAACTTTCAAATAATTACACAAATTTTCAGCATGGTTAATCTCTGGGACTTGCACGGCCGATCGACGTATTCTTTATTTGATTACTTTGCCATTTGTCGGTAGATTTTACTGCAAGCAAAATGTCTTACCATGCAGGATGATCAAATACAATGGGAGCTACAGTTTTGCTGCTGAAGCCTGCAGGCTTGTGTTCAAAACATCTTGGTATAGTTTGGCATTCACTCAACCATATATTATTTGCATAATGCGAGTTATTTTGAGGAAAAACATCTCCAGCCCATGATTTTACTCCCGCCTAAGAAATTGTGTTCTTCGTTACAAAGACAGTGCAGTCTGTCCTCCAGGCGTGATTTCCTGTATTAGGACCAAATAATTCAATTTCATTCGCATGAAACATATACATACATCTTATTCCATTTTATGTGTTTCAGGTTTACTTTCCTACTTACATGCAAATTGCAACCGGGCATTCCTACGTCGTTTCAAGAGCAACAGTGTTTTCCTTGAAGAGAGCGCTCTCAGTTGATCTCAATGGAGTTCAGGGCTGATAGCGCGAAGTGAAACTGTTGTCCCTGATGCTGAAAAATCTTACTACAACTCTGCAAGTGATCGTTTGATTTTTTTCAAATTATTTGGAGCATTTTCCTCAAAGATCCTGAAGATGTTTATGACGATGCAGCAGATCTTCTACGGTTTTCTACTCTTCCTTTGTTTTCAACCATGATTGTTCCGCACTCTCTCATGTAGTAGTTCAAACTGATGACAAATGCATTTAGATGCTGCGCACGTCATCTACTGAGAGCATTGCAGGAACAACTCAGAAAGTTCTATGCTAAACACTGTCGATAAAATGTAATTTGAGCCGTTTATAAACAGGAACCTATTATGCATGTTTGCTTTTTCTTTCATTATTTGTGCAAAAATGAACTACTTTCTTTTATAGTTGAATATACCTTATTTTTACAAATTGTGTTTCAAGGCATTTTAATGTATACGTTTTGATGATAAGTTTTTGTCAGTTCATCAGAAATTGGTTTGATGAAGAATATCTGGGAGAAAGAACATTTTTTCCTGCTACTCTATGTTTTGTCCTGTGGGAATATAATAAGGCGCATTAAATCCTGACAGGAAATCAATAACATTCAAAACTGTTGGGATCCAGTCAAATTGATTGAGTTTTCTACAATAAAGTCTTTGCACTAATTCACGTTCGCAAACTGGAAATCAGCAGCAAAGTGATATAATTATGCTAATTTATTATTACTGCATCACTCATTTGTAAGCTGAAAATGCAGCACCTACTGAAAAGTAGAATTCATCATTTTACCCCAATTGCAGCGAGTTAGGCATCGAAAGAGCTATTACAATCGAAGCCTTAGGATTTCCTACGCAAGCACGTTTCAATCAGTTTTGCCTGTGTGAAACACCTAACATGAACAGAACCAAACGAACCTAGTCATGCACACGAGTTGTGTCCTTTGTCTTCTATACTATCCATTTCCTTTTCAATTCTGTTCTCCTCTGGCACACTCTGTGCCAAACTCAACCATTTTTCTCTCTCTTACTTCCTCAGCATCGAAGAAGAAGCCTGTGTTGTCCCTGATGCTGAAAGTCCCTGATGCACTGGAGATTTCCCCGCAAACCGTTATTCCTCGCCAGGGAATTGGAGCAACGTGTCCACAAATGTGGAGCCGTCAGCGGGCGTGAAGGCAGGGCAGCTGTAGCACCACACCTGCGCCTCTATAGGCCTCTCGCAACTGCCAGAAATGCAATTAAACTTGCAAATTTCCAAGCACAGTTAGACAAGCCTGGCCCAAATGAAGTCGTTAGCAAGAGAAGGTCCGGGATTTGAATCGAATTCTTCGGATACACGGACCATTGAACGATACAGAGTTGCGATAACTTATGTGTGTGGAATTGATATGGGAAATTTAATGAGACTGAAGGAAACGAGAGGAGGTTGTCTTGTACGGAGAAGAGGTGGTTTTCTTCAGCTTGAAGCTATAACAACGGCTGCACTACGTCTATTTTTCAATATAATGCGCCATTTCTAAATGTTTATATCAAATCAAAATGTCCAACTTGTTGGTCATGGGAATGAATTATTAACAGAGCATTTTTTAGGAAATTACACTGCATCATTGTTACTGGCTGATAATTCATTTGATGTTTAGGCTTCGGATATTCTTCAGACGACGAAGGTTTTTCGTTAGCCGCGTAAAAATACTACAACGAAAGGCTCCTATATTTTAAATTTAGATGCTCTGATTGAATAGCTGAGCATCAGGCTTCCACATGAAAACAGTGATATAATTCTTGATCTCACACTCAGCTAGGATAAAATCGTCTATCCTGACTTCCAGTCGAAACTGTTGATTGAATAGGCATTTCCCGTTTGCTTCTGCTACAATCCAGGCCACGATTCGGAAAAGCTTCAAAATTTTCAGTCCTCAGAGAATATGAGTGTTATAAAAAATTGACTGAAAGAAACCTATAGCCATCTAGAAACATATTTGAAACTATCAGCTCAACTTGAATATAAACGCAGCCCATAGAGCAGCAGATTTACTAAGATGCTTCATCAACAAGCATAAGCTGAACTGAAACAACGGTAGCCATTTCCCAGCAATTTTTGTAAAAGTGTGACATTCACCCATTCAAAATAAAATGCTATTTATTTCTTGGCCCATGAACATCCAGAAATTTTTTCGACATGCCCTCAGTCAAATTGTGGAATCTAGGAAGCATGATGCAATGAATCAAGAAAAAGTACAGCAATTAAAAAATGTTCCCTAACACCACTATCCGAGTTTCTGGTTTGTTTGAGCCTATGCCGGAAACCAAACTGGATCCATTTTAAAACAATTTGTGAAAGACATCGGGTTCTGCGCGATAAAACCGGGATACGTACGTTATGTCAGAAGATATAGTGTGTCAAGATTACAGCAGGCGTTCGCATTCATAAGGTAACCAACTTTTGTGTCCAGTGCCAACACGAAAGCTGCTACCAGATCATTGCTGTCCTTCATAAGAAGATTCATGAAATCCTTAATTTTTTCTCAAAATTTTCGAAATCTGCTTCCCTATAACAACAAAAATAGAAAAAAAAATTATGTTCCCAGTTTCTACATGGGGATTACTCAAGTTACACAACTGATCGGTGAATTGAGTGAATTACGCAACTGATCGGGAGAGAGAGGCGCGAAGAATAATAATTCCTAACAACAACAAAAACAGAACAAAAAATCATATTCCCTGATACCACTTGCGGATTATTCAAGTTTTGGCGTGAGTAAATTACGCAACTGATTACGCGGCACAGGCTGGCAGCAACAAGGTGGTGTTGCGAGACGGCTGGGACGCGGCCCTCAGCTGCTGGCGGGAGATATATGTGGTGTGGCCGCTACGAGACCTGTGATGGTGCTGGGGAATGTGACGTGTGCTGCCGATACTTTTATCAAGGAATTATCTCGTTTGCTTGTACTTCTAGTCCCGTGCACGGGCTGAGGATGGCCCACTGATAAAGCCGTATTGAATTACAAAGCCATAACCACCTTTGTTGCGGGAACAAATGAGCACGTATTTGGGTTCGTAAGTTGGTCAAAAATGAAAATTGAGTATGAAAAGTTGAGAAAATATAATTCGGGTTATATATTTAGAACCATTGATTCCCGATAAGTCCGTTGGGAAACTTCTCGGAAATTTCAATTGAACATCGGGGAGTAAGCGGGTAAAGCAAGTTAAGCATCACCTCTGTTTGCCATGACTAACTCCCTACGCAGCAGTGAACATGCAAGATACGGCAGCACAAATACTTTAACTTGGAAAGATCACGACGAAATCTCATCCCCGAAAAGGAGTATAAATCAAGAAGACAAGTTTCAGGGAACGATGGCCTCTCAATTTTTCGCCATAAAAATTTAACGAAATTGAAGTCTATAAAACAACGTAAAGTCTCGAGTAATAGAGGTACAGGACACAACTAACATCCGGGGTCCCCCGGCAGAGCATTTTAGGAACGCTTTTCTCCATTTTATACGTCAACAACCAGGATCATAAAATCATCAGTAAATATGATAAGTTTGCAGATGACGCGGAACTGTCCTCCAGCGTTCATAGAAAGAGACAGTTACCATTCTTACAGACCTCAGTCGACTTCTCCAAAGAAACAAACCCTGACAAATTTGTTTTAACATCGAAAAGTCTTCTATAATGCCTATTGAAACTCATAGTAAGCATTTATTTCATACAACTAATTGGACTCCCTTTTAGAGAATGACAATATGGGAATAGAAACAAAATGGAAAGAATTCAACGTGAAACATCGTTTCCATGATTCCAAAAAATGATGCCAGAATATTCTAATCTCACCTTCGAAAGGCGTCTTTGATGACTCATAAACTCACTTTTATGCAACAAAAAAACCGTGGTATTAACTAACCGAGACCTACAAAAATCTCATTGGCTCGAACGACGTGCGCGTCAATGGACGTTTCCATGTTGACTATAATATCCGCATCAAAAATAACTGTTAGAATTAATAATAAAGCGTTTTAAGAAGCTTCAGGCCATGTTCTTATTTTCAGTCATTATTGTTATGATCTGGAATCTGCGGCCACCTATAGAGAATACCTTCGTTGCTGGCGCAGTGACTTTGCTCAAAAATTATCTTGAATAATACTGGACGGAAAATACGCTCAAAAATTATCTTGAATAATACTGAACAGAAAATACGCTCAAATATTATCTTGAATATTACTGGACGGAAAATACGCTCAAAAATTATCTTGAATAATACTGAACGGAAAATACGCTCAAAAATTATCTTGAATATTACTGGACGGAAAATACGCTCAAAAATCATCTTGAATATTACTGGACCGAAAATACGCTCAAAAATTATCTGGAATATTACTGGACGGAAAATACGCTCAAAAATCATCTTGAATAATACTGGACGGAAAATACGCTCAAAAATCATCTTGAATATTACTGGACGGAAAATACGCTCAAAAATTATCTTGAATAATACTGGACGGAAAATACGCTCAAAAATTATCTTGAATATTACTGGACGGAAAATACGCTCAAAAATCATCTTGAATATTACTGGACGGAAAATACGCTCAAAAATTATCTTGAATAATACAGAACGGAAAATACGCTCAAAAATTATCTTGAATATTACTGGACGGAAAATACGCTCAAAAATTATCTTGAATAATACTGGACGGAAAATACGCTCAAAAATTATCTTGAATAATACTGGACGGAAAATACGCTCAAAAATTATCCTGAATAATACTGGACAGATAATACACTCAAAAATTATTTTGAATAGTACGGGACAGATAATACGCTCAAAAATTATCTTGAATAATACTGGACGGAAAATACGCTTAGCATTCATATAGTGTTAAGTCGAACGTTGATCGAAATTTCAGATACATGAAAACGTGTGCATGAATAATTAGACATTTAAAATATCTACATTCACTTTATCCACTTGGGACAGCATCACCTGAAAATAATGCGAACGTCCCTCAAAAGAAAACAACAAATTACGTCGACATTGCGCATGGCCTCACATTTTAAAATTGCATTTATTATTTTAATAAGCGAAGATGCAGGGGTAAATGTGCGGGAATACCGTTGTGTGTAAATAATGTGAATATTCATTTTTCTTTTTCTTCTACTCTGATGACTGTGCGTGATTGGTACCTGACGTCGAGCGACTTGGGTAGCAGCCAGAGATTGGCTCTTTCATGTAAACGTGTTCTATTCGTTTCTGTTATTTTCTACTCACTTCTATTTTGCTATGTTGGTGTTTCAGTACTAAATTAATAAATAAGCTATTAAAATAGAAGTTTGAGCAGTTCTTAAGAAATATGCAGTTTCTGTAAATTCAAACTTTTTTGAATCAGAATTAGCTCATTCATAGAGAACAAAATGATGATAACATTTGTGAAACGAAGTGTACTTTTCGCTAGAGTTGTCATACATTCATCACACGGCTTGTGAGACTTATTTAATTAGTGTAGGAAAAAAATTAAATATTCATCGAAGTCTTTCCAATTAACTAGGAGCTGTCTACGTACGAATGAGCGACAAAGCACTTTACCTGATGTCAGTGAAGCTAATTCTTTTTTATTGATTTTAAAATTTTTAACTGATTTCTTGAGTTCTAAAACAGAGTTGACCGTCAAATAAGTTGGTTAGGTCGATTAAATGATTTACTTTGATGTTCTATTTGGAAAGTCAATCGCGCATTGGAATTCCAAAGATTATACAACGAGCTTTGACGGATGATTAACCAATACCGCAATTTTTTATTAATGTAATCATGCTGATACGTACAATTACACAATCTTTAAAATTAATAAATTAAGTGTTTTCGACTTTTTAAACAATCCTCCACATGATTCATTTATAGGTGATAAAACAATATGCAGGATCATTTTTCTCGAATTTCATTATATACGAAGAAATTCGAAGAAATTCCATAACACACACATGAATACTACATCCAATTTTTTTTTAAGCTTAACTTTGTGTTTCATTAGTGCACTTGGAGATGCAGAACGGTTTGTGGTCTATAGGCATATACAATACACATGTGACGCTGTCGGGGTAATTCTGATTCCGGTTTCAAAGCTCCAACATTACAGGAGATGGTGGACCTCAGAGAAACTGGCAGTTGAATATACTCATAATAGCGCATAAAAGCTCTGGATTTTATTTGCTTCTTTCATCACCACTCGAGAAAACCTATAATTGAAGTTACGTTGAAAATTAAATACTGAGTAAACGTTATAGCCAATGAATTAGTTGTTATTAACTTAGTAATTACTCTGCTATAAACTATTGATTCAAGACAGAAAAAATTTCCATAAACCTGTTAATGGATTCAAGCCCCTCGTCAATAAAAGCTATTTACCTTGGCAACAAAAGTTATTCCAAAACTTTGTACACTTTCTAGCCGTGGGGTGCGCTGTCCGAACACAAAAGCTGAACCAGGGAACCTCTTCGCTTTGTTGTTATCAACCCACGGCCAACAAAGGTGACCGAGCGGACCAATTAGAGGCCGAGTTGGCGGTGCGGGGAGACTGCTGCCGTCGTTGTGTAAACGCTCGGTCACGTCACACTCTCCGTAAAATGACCCGCTACGGAGACTTCCGCTGACGTTCCGGCCGACTGCGACGATGGAGGACGGTAATGGCGGACGCATTGATTCTGAGAGCAGCAGCAACAAAAAGTGATTACAGCGGGAGACAGAGCACGAGAGGTGCGCCAAGAGAGGCTTTCTTCGAGTGAAGAGTATCGGAATCCAATCACTGGGGAAATTTGTGAGCGAAATGCGTGATGTGATTGTAATTTGGTTTAGTGACTAATCCATTCGGGATTGTCTTCTGATTGCTGGAATGAAATAGGCTTAAAATGACATTTTATCAAGAAGCGGAACGACAACAGGACGACAGATAGAGAACCTGGATAAAACGCAGACACACAGGCATTTCTTTCTGCTTAGAAGGACGTCCATCAATATGGTGCCCTGATACAAGCAGCAGATTGATGGCGCTCTGGAAATTCGTTGTCATTAAATGTAGATAAAGAGTGTAATTCAAACATTGTTTAAAATGCGAGTTAAGTTATTGAAAATGATTCCTGATTTTATGAAAACTTATATCTTTATACAAGCATACAAATGCCATGAATTATTTTACAGCCTCTGGTACGGTAATATAATTGCAGCAGAAAAGTGTTGTCTCAAGCTGTGCGGTTTAATTATTTTATTCATCTTTATTCAACTTTTTAGGCGTGGTCATTTTAATAATCGCGGACGTTGTATAATGAAGAGGTAAGAAACTGTGTTTGTAAAAAAGGGGAGCAGTTCAACTCGAAGAGCAAATTCAATTGAGTTGGATGAAGACGATTTTCGATTGTAGAAAAGTTCAATGCAAGCCGAAAGTTTTACTAAGCATCAACTGTTTATTACTTGTCATCAAATTATGCTCCATAGAAAGTTGAGTGAAAATTGTGTTGACAATGACAGCATTCGGAGCTCAGAATTTTTCAAGTTGAGAATAAATCCGTTCAGCAATGAAAATTGTTTGGAACATGCAGAAAAAAAGTTATTGAAGGACATAACTTTGAAGGACATCAGTAAATGACGTATATAAATTGATATAACGATTTAAGAAAATGTGTTCCACTGGAGAATGAACTCTGTTGTTTGATCACAAGAAAGGTTTATAAACGAGTAAAGTACAGACAACATTTCAGGCATAACCTCGACCGCAGTCTCCTCGAGTGACTGTGGAAATCTAAAAAAAAAATGTAATGAAATTCGAGATAATCATAAAATGCAAATGACACAACCTGCTATGCAACAACGTTTCAACACATTCGAGAAAATGATAAGAGACATACCTCAGCTTAAATTTCAGTACAAAATTTTTCTAAATAAACACAAAAAATTCGTCCTATTGATATGTATATAATGAAGTCATCATCGTCACTCTTTCTATGACATTTCTTGGCCTTAAAAATCCTAAAATTACACACTTAAATCGAAAAAGCGGCTCCATGAAACTGAACGCGAATGTAGCGTTCAAATAATCATGTTTTTGATGAATAGTTAAAACTCGCAGTTAAAATATTTAAAGAAAGAGTTGCATGGGAAAAAGGCGACTACGAAGATAGAGCAAGAGAGACGAAGAACAATAGGAATCAAATCAACGATAAGAAGACAGCCAGGGAGGACCACCATCGACACCCACAGTTTTTGTTCACAGCGCCTGGAAAATTCTGCCTAGAAAATGAGAAATTTTTTGCTGCTCGTCCCCTTAATGAGTTTATCGAGGCGCTCAGTTGAGCAGAATCTCATTAGTGCCGGGCCTTGTGTTTGAACAACACCCCCTGACGCCGAGCTTCCTGCAGTCCTCTTCCTCAAAGCCAACTTTTTGAGTCAAAACTCGACTGGAAAGATAGAGTGCTGCTAAAATACTCTTCTTGATTTTCGGCTATTCTTTATTTTCACGTCAAATGTGACTTTTAAACAGGAATTCCATACAACTTCACATTGAAATAAAACCCCTCGCGTGTAACTCACCGCAGATTTGAAAACTCCTAAGTAAGACCAATAAACTTGAAAAAAAGTTTCTAAGCGTAAACTCTGAACCCAAGACTCTGCATATGAACTTCCTGGGAAAGCTGTCACCTTTTTCACAAGCTATGAGACAGCAAATTTGCCAGCAAGGTTTTGATACATACTCACTATTTTTATTGTGAGACGCGAAGAATTCATAAATGCATCAACGTATTCTTAAAAAGTGAAACTTTAAGAAACTTTAAAAAGCAACTTAAAAACCTTCTGATGTTCTCGCTCCAGAACGTAATCGTAGGGACTTAGGGATGACTAGTAGAATAGTCTGTACATTCGGAAGTTGAAATAGCTATGAATAACTATCACTGAGGCCAAACAAGACATTGAGGCAGCGTATGTTATTAATTAAGGTTTTCAAAATGACCTCAACAATATGGAGTCCTATTTTCCCGGACAGTTGCTTAAATTTTATGGTAAAATTTGGAAACAATTAGATTTTTCTAATTGTTTCTAATTGCAAACGAGACTAGTTCAAAGTTTGAATCATCAATTCAACTATAAAATGTAGAGTTCTGCTAGTTGTGTGGTCCTCCAAGCCTGATTGTAGTGCTAAACCAAAGGAAATTTTGGCCACAGGAACCGTAGCAAGTAAGATGGTAACTGCACCCTAGCTGTTACCGCGCAGTTTGAGCAAAATACTTGTATAATGCATGTAATAAAGCATACTAGTGGAGAAAAAAATTAAAACTCCTCATTTATTCTCCTTCGACCATAGCAACTCATTTTGACAAAAATATCCAGAGATTTATTCATGAGACGCCTTTAGGACTGGAAGAGTGTCACTATTCCTACATATTTCTGAACTTTAAGAGTGAACTCGAAGCGGAAACTTCTCTTCCTAACGCCACAACGTCATCTGTCCAAGTGGCACTCACAAAGCATAAAGCTCCAATGGAAGTCAAGTCCGACTTCCTGTCAGTAAGTTCAAACTGTGAGTAAATATTTCATTAGAGCCCAGTGTTATCGTTCAGGTTAAAGTGTCGCTGGAGTATTGATATGAGATTTTCTATTGCTGCAAGTATACGTGTCGTTGAGAATTCTTTGGCGGTATCCATCTAAACTCTGCAGGTTAGTCTCAATTCTGACATTGACAATGATTTACTGCATGATTATGTACTATAATACGGCAAATGGTTCGAACCTCTCCATAATTTTAATTTCAAAGTCCATTTCAAAGAAAATATGTGAAGATTTTAGTTTTGGAATTTTTGCTTGCAGATTTTGTTCAGTTAAATCACATACTACCATTTTATTCAGATTTTTTACTCACATTGAGTTAGCTTTAAAGTGTTAGTGTCTATCATCATGTAATATACTCATGCGGTAAAACATATTTGTATTTCATGGAGGCGCAAACAACCTTGAATTGAAGTAAATTTCCCTCTTTAGAAATTTTCAAACACTGATTTTGAATAGGAAAGATTGATATCTACTTGCTCGCATCAACTTTCTGTTTTCGCAGTGTCGAAAAACTCGCGAATTTAACCCGATTTTACTGATTTCTTGAAACAACAGAAAACATCTAATTTCATATTCTTACACTCTTACAGTCGCACGTAAGCCTCAAGCTGGTTTTACGACATGAAACTTTAGAAAACTCAATAGAATCTACGAGGCAAAATTTATTCCGTACTGTCAATGACTGCTCAGTGGCCAGAGCAATTTTCATCGGCGATGAAAGCTGAAATTACTCGTAATTGCTTTCAAAACTTCAGCATTGATAAAAGAAGCAAATCCCAAACTTGATGAAATCCATTGATGCTACTCGTATATTCCACAGAAATCTAAAATGATGAATTCATTTATCATTCACCTCGTGAAGAATATCTAGAATAATACTTTGACATTTTTGAAGCTCCTCGAAGGTTTCTTTTTTTATTCTTGCATTTCTGTTGCGTCATCGAAATGAAAACCTACCTTAGCCATAAAATAGGGAGGGAAACCAGAATCATGATCTAAGCCAGACAAAATTCTTCAGCTAATTGCATTCAAGGATTTAACATTTGTCAAACTGTGTCATTAATGCGTGCAATAAATAATTCCCGCACGTGGCGCTGCTGACCCGCCGGTGTCATCTTAAACAGAAAAACCTTTACTGACTGACTGCGACCTGTTGGGTAGCATGTGAGCTCTGGCCATCGATCAATTATTAATTAATTCATCAAAGCAAATGAAGACAGCGTTAGAAACGCATGCGCCATAGCAAGTATTCGCACTTCTCTCAAACATGGCTGAGTGAGCTTTACCATTTTTGCAGCCCATATGAGACGACACCAGCTGTACCTAGTTACACATTTGTCATAAAAATGCTAATATTGGACATCACAGTACACCAAGTAATTAGCTTCAAATACGATTCATGTTGGCCACGAGTAGATTTAAAAGCTTTCCATACTTTTCAGATTCGCCAGCTTCCCGGAAGCGCAAAACTGCTGCCTGCGTGCGACTGACTCGTCAAATGAGAGAGATCGAAGCTGAAAGCTTGAGAGCAATCAAGTCTAACTTCTTGTAGAGTAAAACTAACGCATTCTTTAAATTTTCTCCCATTGTATCATACATGATAGCACTCACAGAAGCAACAACAATGTTCCACCCTGTTTCCAGTAAGTGTTCATATGTTTACTGCTGGGCCAGAGTCGTAGCGCAAAAGATGTTTGTGATGTTTTCTACAAGGTGGAGGAGCAAAAAATGGCTCCATATCTTAGTCAGTCTCCTGCATGCAAAGGGCACATAGTATCGTGACTACCACTGGTTTTAATTTTTAAAAGCAGTTGTTTTAATATTGAAATACTGTTTTCTACAAGATGCTTGGGTACAAAGGCTTAAAATTTGCAGTAGATATCGTTCTGCAGCATTGCTGTGAGATCTTTTAGAAAAGAGGAAGAATGTTTTCATGAAAATAATCTCATCAGGCGAATGTGTTGTCAACACTAATGACCCTGTTGAAATCGCCGTGATCGTAGCAGACCGCCGACCATTCACGCGGCTAGCAAGCCGGGAGGCGCGCAGCGGCGGCGCAGTGGCTGCGCAAAAATGTTCACTTGACAGCAATAGGGGACTTTCGAGCAAAAATCCTACCCTGAACTGCGCTGTGCAGTCTTTGCTGCGCAAATCTTTGCAGATCCCTGGCAACGACTTCTAACTGGAGATGTGGAATGTTAGACAAAACACCATTTTGCTTCAGTGTCTTGCAATTCTAAGATTCTCAGTTTTGAGTGAAATAATCAAAAATTATTACATAGTGCTTTCGTTCAAGCATAAGCTTAATAAAAAAAATTTGAAAGTCAATAATCTTACCTTTAATGAACCAAATCAAGTAAAAACATGTTGATTGGTTGCAGCAGCCCGTTAAAATTTTTACCACTCTTATCTGTGCTGTTGAAAGCCACATATTAACACATTTTGAGGTCACCTCAGATCTATACCTTGAAACCAATTACATGCATTTATTTTAGCTGAGTTCCATGTCCTTGTGCGAACCTAATTAATTACCGTAATCTTGCTAGCCTCGCGTTATTTTTCATTTGAAAAAGCAATCGGTTTTTGCTTCCCCAGCACCGCAGTTTCCAGTCGTAGTCTGCATGTTGCGGGGGTGTGGAGAGATTGATCACACCGACCAATTTTGCTTGCTTCCCTAAATATGCGAGTTTTTTCAAAGCCAATTCACTCAATACTTACGTAATTTTCACCCAATCTGCATCTTATTAACATGATGATGAGTGATATTTGCCTTTGACTTCTTATTACTATAAGGGATAATAAATTCTTTCCATCGAAATTATTTACTCCAATCTTTTTACGTTTTCTCTAGCTGAACCTGTAGCCAATTCACATGCATGCTGAAAATATTACCTACTATTGCTCGAAAATATAAATGTATACAAATGATTTACCAGTTAAACTCTCGCTTTAAGAAGTTGAGCTCAAGCTTTAAACGCTTGATAACAACGACTGTTTATTTTTGATAAACCGATAACTGAAATACTTCTTCGTATATTACTTCTCTCATGGAATTGTAATACTACTTAATAAGCGCGGAACAATTGAGTAAAATACGAAAGTTCATTTTTTTGCTCGGATTTTTTGTATCGGGAACTTTCTTCATTACCCACCATGTTCAATTTTCCCTCGACAAATTCAACTTATAAATGACATAATTTTTTGGAAGAGAAAATGACATGACAATTATTCTACATCGGATCGAGTTCAAATTTCCTTTCATTTATTTCCTAGATTCAGATCTCCGTAAAGCTAAGAGTTCAACAATTTCCCATTATCCGTAAATGCAGTTTTCGATTCTGTAATGTATGAAGTATAATTTTCAGAGTATCCCACATACTAAAAGCTCTCTATCATTTAACGAGTTATGAAGACATTTTTCAAGACCAAAAGGTACATGTACTTTTTCACATGTACTTTTTCATATATTATATACTGGTGATACGCAGCGTCTGTGCATTCCGTGTGTGTCGAACATATCAATTTAGTAATGATATCCCATAAAAATCTCATCAACTACAATGAAAAAGCATACGAGTTAATGTAACACAAAACCTTTCATAAAGTAGCTCTGAACAGGAGATTCAAAAAATTTTCACCTCCGAGTTCACTTACACAATTAAGTGATCAAGAAACGTCTACGCTAAAATTTGCAACTGTAATGCTTGTTTGAGACGCAGAGCGTTGTTGCACCTGGACAAGATCGAAATGAGGTAAATAACCTCCTATGAACTCCCACCCTTCCATTGTGCTTGAGAACCTCCTAATCTTCAATGCGCAGCACGAATGTCTGCTTTTGATTTAAAAACGAAAAGTTTTGCTCAAAACTTTCCTAAATTTATGAGGTTCCACAACTACATTTCCTTCATTTAGTGTGTCATTTTCTTTAAGATTTGAAGCTTTGACTTGAAGAGCTGAAACTGGTTTTAGTCCGCTCGTTAGATAATATTTTGCTGTTAACCCGCAGCATTAACACGTGTCTATGCAGATCCGATTATTAAACATTTATTCCATTGTAGGAATAAATATTGAATTTGCTCAATTATGCGCCTCGCATGTCCAGCTTACAGTAGTGCTGTATTGTTTCTTTATTTCTAACACAATTGCTCTGATCAGCATAGTAGAGTTCACAATGTAAGCATCATTGCCTTCAACGATAGTTTGCTCATCTATAACAACGAGCCCATCGTCTGAAATTGGCCGTAGCTAACTTGAGAAATCTAAATACAGCTATCCATTGCCAATTCAGTCAGTTCTTTTTCCAAAGGGCGACGATGCCTAATTCTACCTCTTCTTTTATTGGGAACTCATCGACTTTATTACCGCAAAAAACGCTGTAGGACTTTACGGGCTGCATCTCCATCACTTTGAGTTTTCCGGATTTATTACCGAAAGTCAATAGAAGCTTCTTGTATTATGGATTTTATGGCCCAAAAAACGAAAGAGAAGTTTTTTTTTTGGCCTCACCAATCAGAGAACTTCAAATATAACTAGACGACCGGCTAGCGCGGAGTAACATCTCAATATACAGCGCCGTGGCCTGGGGATGAATGCGAGACAGCTCGGTGAGGGGAGGGCAAGGATGGACCATTCAAGATGTGGCCGTATTTAAATGACTTTTCGCAATGAAATTCAAAATTTTTTGCATTTTTGCTTTCGAAACTGAACAGTAAACTTATTATGGCCAGTACCTAACTGTACGTTTACGTGGATGAAGTTAAAAAGAATTCACAATTTATGTCCGCGAAGCGATGGATGATCCCACGCCGCCGTCCCTCCACCCAGTCTCGTCCCTGGCCATCGAGCTCATCAACGCAGATCGAAAAGCGCCTCATTTCTTGAAATCAATTCCACTGTCCAAGGCTTGTGTGTTTACGAGCAGGTCTAATTACGGGGGCATTTGTGGCTGGGTCCGCCTCCTACAGCTCACAAACTGATCCACTGAAAAGCTTGTTTTGTGCTGAACTTAATAAAGGTTTAGGAGGCGTTTAACAGCCCTTTGATAGGCTCGTTAAAAGTTCGCTTTGAGCAGGAGAAAATTGCCGCGCTCTTTCAAGTTAATTTGACTTGCAAATTGTCCACCAACTTGAGGCCAATGATTGTTGGACGGAGCTTCGCTCTGCTGCTCAATGACTGACTACCGGATAGACTTGCGGGATTGCAGGCTGATTGATTGTTAAAGTTTGTGCTGGATTTATCAGCGATGATTGCTGAAGAGATCACAATCCGGCCTGTGGGTTGTATGGTTGTCAGCAACAATATCTTACTTCGCTGTTGTGTGAAGACAAAATTTGCTCTGTTTACAATCTCTTGCAAAATGTAAAGAAACGAATCAAGCAATTGTTGTCGTAACGCCGCACCGACATCTAATAAGTAGAAAGTTAAATTTCTTCGTACCACGAAGTTTCACTTTTTTTAACTACGTGTCTACGAACCTGATACGTTTAATTAATGCCTAATTCAGTATACATGTACGTATAAAAAGAGATAACTATTGACGGGAAATCTGCACATGTGTGTGAACTTAAAAGTTCATCGTAAATCAGATCCTTTACCACTTTATCACTAACCACTTTTCTTTAACAAGTTTTTTGCATTAGGGCATAGAAAATTAATTATTCCTAAAAATCTAAATACATATATATATATATATCATTCGTTTCTAAATCTCCGAAATTTACAAAGCTAGAGCAATGCGGTTTGTTGCATTTGAAAATAGAATGTGTGCTCCAAAACCTGGGTAAGAGGTTTTTTCTAATTTGAATTCATTCCGAATTTACAAAAACAATTTCTAAAGAGGTAGTGTAAAAGTTTTAATTTTAGGGTAAAAAGTTTAAGGAAAGTTTCATGTAAAATTTTTTGTAAATCCACATTACCTAAATTTTAGAGCACACATTTCACTTTCAAATGAGGCAAACCACATTTCTCTAGCTTTGTAAATTTCGGAGATTTTGAAACGAATGTCTTGAAAACTTATACTGTTCAGGAACGCCGAATGAAGTTATAAGTCTACGTAAAATATGTAACCTAAAATTTTTTGAAAATGAACGTTGATAGAATGTTAGAGCACACATTTTTCTTTCAAATGCAGCAAACCCCATTGCTCCAACTTTGTAAATTTCCGAGAAACGGAAACGAATGTCTTGAAAACTTATATTGTACAGGAACGCCGATTGAAGTTATAAGTCTACGTAAAAAATGTAGCCTAAAAATTTTTGAAAATCAATGTTGATAGAATTTTAGAGCACACATTATAATTTCAAATGCAACAAACCGCATAAATATACCTATAAATTTGGCGGAGAAATGTGCGTGTCAGTGTTGAAAACCAAGGCGCTCCGCTTCCCCAGATGGTCCAGCGGAGGAGGGAGGGGGAAGGGGGGGGGGGGGCAGTGGGGAGTCGTAGCGGACCTTTCTAAAGTACTGTTACATACTCTAAATTTAACTAGATAATGATTTACAATTGAAATTTACACATTATTACACCAAGAAAGCCGTGCAATACGGCTGTGTCGCCGTACCTTCAATTTATCTCTAACTACCTGTACTTTCCCCCCTTCTGGGGAGTGCGAGAGTTGAAAGACGTTCCGAAAATTTCTACAGAGATTCGGGAACATATCTCAAACTCTTTTAAAGCAATTAAAAAAACAATTGAAAATCGAATTTTTGACTGAAAATGCTGGAAAATGGTGCCCTTAACAACGCGGCTGCTTTGCATCATGTAGTGCACATAAAGGATATCGGAAATAATAGAAAAATTGCTGACATTCCCAGCTGGCTCACTTGCGAGCCAATGAGTATCCTTGGATCCTCACATTGAAGTAGGAGATGGCCTAAATTTTTTCAGACCAAGGAACAAAAGCTATGAATCGATCTTAATTATAATTGATCAAATTCGAGTATAGAAAGGTCTCTTTGAAATTTTGAATATCTCTTGTTGAATTTCCATTGTATTTTCTCTCATCATGTGCATCAGTACGTGCTTCTCCAAAAGCAAATATGACTGCCCATTCATCGATGAGGTCTAGCTTGTGAGAGACTGCCGCTGTAGACGGCATTGGAAACTAGAGACAGGCGCATACATAACGGGGCGGGTGTCAGACATGACACTTATTTCTCCTTCAGCAATTACCAAATCAGTTGTGATCAAGACGCTGGTGATGGCTTTCTACACAAATGTTATCATCGGATGTGAAAAAAGCGAACTTCGTGCTCTTGTGGTTGCGAACTGGAGCTACGGCCGCCTCGATTACATAACTCCAGCGAATTCAGACTATCACTGCCAGCCATCTTGGAATGTAACCTTCTGCGCTCTTCTTGATATTGAACTAATGAGTGATTGCGTACTGAATAACCTTAACAGTCATGAACATCAATTAAAGCAAACACTGGTTTACCGATATATTTATTAAAGTTTTAGAGAACTAACTTGAACGCTGCGTACAAGTATTTAATGAGTTGACGAAAATTGAATGTGCACTTATCTAATCGAACCCTGCAGGGGCAGCTGCTCGATAGTTTACTACAAACGTAGATTCTGTAAATAGGCTTAGAAATATTCATCATGTTTTGAATAAATTCTTCGATCCCCATCGCAGAACGTTACGAAGCTTTCACAAAACAAGAACTTTGAAAGTGTGAGTGATTTACCGGAGCAGAATCAATGCAAGACTGTATGGTGGAAATATTTCTATCACATGATTTTGGTTTCAGCATTTTTGTTTCGGAAATTTGCTTCTGAGTTCCAAAGCACCGTACCATTTTATGGTTAGTTTTTGTACACGTTTTATTTTCACACATGTAAAAGTTAGACTGTAAAATGCATTTAGTTAAAGACTTCTTTTAAGTTAAGTTAAGGAACATCAAAGCTTGTCAATCATGTAGAGCGGTCGAAATGATGCACCATGCGAAACTCGTCTGAAAAACATGCAGCTTTCTGCGAGGAACAACTCTTGACACCAAGGACGACTTTACCACACTGAAGTGCGCTTGTCTTAAACTTAACGCATTATCTCATGGCTCGTGTGTGGTTTTTTCTCCTGATGTTACTCCTAATTTATGAGAGGGCTAGCCAAATTGAGACGCTTCAATTCTGCATAATAATTATTGCTGCTCAACTTTCAAAAACACCCTTAGCTTATTTTTTCTCTAGAGCTACAGAAGCCAAAGAAGAATTATTAGTTTCTGAATATAATCTGATAAGTTGTGAAAAATTATTCGACAGGAACCAATTCCATTGGTAAGAATAAAATAGTGTCAGTGCAAGGAAAGAATCACTAATAAAGGGGGTAAGTAATTAATTCACGTGCATGCGAAAATGCTCATCTGGTGTCTTTAATTTGCAAGGCTATTATGCTTGATGTCTACGTGCAAAAGATGTCGGCCAAGTAAATCTTAGAGCTTTGCCTTTGATGAATGCAGCAAGATGCAAGCCCTTATGAATCACACTATTCTTCTGGAAAATAAAGATTAATTTCCTTTCGAATGCTTTCTCTCGGAAGACTTGATGAAATTAGGAGCCTGTCTCTATAGAGGTAATAATTCAAATCGACTCGTCTTTTTTCAAGTTAGGATGCCTCTAAGATTCAGCTAGAATTCATCAACAAAGCCATTATCCACTGCAAGCGCAACCACTCATTGGGTTTGAAACCGAGACTGAATTTACAGCAGTTCAAGGTCTTAAATAAATTTTTCAGACTGATTCGTTGGATTGGGGTTCTTATACTAAAAATTAGGGGTTAGTGTGTGATCGAAGCTAAAAAGTAAAATTTCGCTTTCGGTTGGAGTAAGCATGAAATTATGACGTTCAAAATAATCAAAAGCTCGTCATTGTTTCTCTGAAGTCTCATTTCTGAAGTAGCGCAATTCTGTGTTAGTATAACAATTTTACTGTGTATATTTCATGCTGCACTGCCAGCCCCTCAAGAGACCTTTCTAATTGCCTGAATAAAGACATGGCAAATCGTGGTTTGCTCACGTTCATTATTTAAAATGATTCTCAAAAATTACACGTTATTCTAGACGGCAGTCAAAATTGATGGTTGTTCAAACTAATAATTTTTGGGTAGATATGATCTCTCTCACGCTACATGGGTATCGCAATGTTGCATAAATACATCCAACCTGCATCGGTCCCTTCATGCAGCATTCAGTGCCTTGATATTGCATCACTACCTTCATCCTACATTAGTATCTGCACGCTGGGGCAGTGAGTAAACTCCTATCTCCGTATCTAATATTACAGACGCTCTTAGAATTCAAGTGGATGATGTAAATTTTTGAGGGCCAAAAGGACACTTCTTTATTTCATGAGATTAGAAGAAATAATGCATTCAAAATACGATTTTGAAGTTAGCACGAAGATGTCCTCTACAATTCACAGGACTTCCCTACTCATGGCGGTACCTTGATTAGGAACATTCAAGCTGAGCTTACGAGCTGAATAATTCTCATTAGTTCCATACTTTTAAAACTTGAGCTCAGCGTTCATTTTGCAATGGCACACTGAAATATACTTCTATCTTTGAGCAAATGTTTTTCGATTCAAACAGCGCTTTTATTTACATCCTTCTTAATATCATACAATAGAGAGAGTACTGACGAATGTTTTAGTTTTGAAAAACAAAACTTGGCTAGAGAGCGAATGTGTGCCGGTACGGGAAGCTGCGGCACGCTGTGGTCGCTGAAGAGGATTGGAGAAGAGCGGACTCATGTTCAAAAGAACACTAATTATTTAATATAGTCCAACTTGGCTTTGTTTTCCAGTAGAGGTTTCATTATGACTTTGATTTAATTGTTGACAATGCTTCTAATAGCTCTTTCTCTATCTCTCTCTCTCCTAACAGAATGAATGTGTTGCTCTTCGGAAAACGCTTCAAGTCAAACTTGAGGAAACATAAGTCGTTTCAATTTTTGGTGTTTACGTACATATACGTTAATGCGATATAATTTTCTGATTTAGCCTTATGGCATTATCTAGCGTCAACCAATTCAAAACTTTTTTCACACGTGGTTTATGTTTCCAAGTGCAGCAAAATTTATTTAAAAAAGAGAATGAGTTAATCAATAAAAGAAAAAACTCAATTTGGCGTAAATCTTCATTTCCTCTTTCAAATTTCACTCCCACTACATAAGAGAATCGATTGACTTTTTTAAACACATCTGCGTCTCCCACAGCGCTGCTACGGAGGGGTTTCCACCGCAGTGTTATTTTCTACACAAAATACGCGGATCTCACCGCCGCCGAATGTGGGCAAAAGCATCGCACTCGCTACGCGCTGGCAGAAAATTAAACCCACCGTCGAGCGGCGCGGTGTAATAAGCAGGTAATGTAGGTGCTCGTTTGAGGAACCTTTTAGTCGCAATTAGGATTCAGTTAGCGCGCAGAATACATTGTTAGCAGAGACGCGGGTCTTATCTGCAGATGCTTATCAGCACGGCAGTCCATCAGCTCGACATGGATGCTGCGCCCGATAAAATCGCTCAACTTTAACTCACCTCTAGAAACTCATGTCTAAATTTACGGTAAACTTGACCCGTAATTCTGAAAAGGGGACTCGAGATCCTAATCAGGGAGTGTTAACTAACTTTTAAATTCTCGGAGAAAGTAACTGTTGAGAGCGCTGAAAATTTTGTGCGCCTCAATTTATGACTCTAATAGCTCGACTCCAACTCTTGTTGAGAAGTTCATGTCTAAATTAACAGCAAAGCTTTGAGCCATCGTCCTCTTCACGAGGAGTTAGGAACAACGGCCTCGCGCTCTGATACTTTCAAAACTCGCCTGCGCTAACTCTTCAGTCGAAGCTAAAAGCAAAAATGTCATCAAAAATTTTCAAAGTAAAATTATTGGGGAAATTTTATAGGTTACTTGGAATTTTCAATGCTTTTAGTATTCAGAGAACTTTTTTTTCAACACTTTATTGGGGTAAATCACACACTAAGTCCTACATAACTCGGTTATCGAGACAACCTATGTGAGTACCAGTGATAACGGGATATTGGATGTGTCTACGTTAACGTGAGTTTGGGGATGTTTCTGCGGTTATAGGATGTTGGATAGATATGTGTTAACAAAATATTGGATGTATCTGCAACAATGGGATATCGGATGTATCTGCAGTACCGGGATATTTAATTTATCTGCAGTAACAAGATATCTGATGTATCTGCAGTAACAAGATATCTGATGTATCTGCAGTAACAAGATATCTGATGTATCTGCAGTAACAAGATATCTGATGTATCTGCAGTAACGGGATATTGGATAGATTTTGAGTGTGCAATCGACGTTTCAACGGGCGTTGAGTGTTTTAAATTGATTCTTAGCTCTCTAGCTCTCTAGGGTGTCGATGGAGATGATATTCCTTGAAGGCTTCCAATAAATTCGTGTTGACCGAAGCTTCGAAATGGATTACTGATATATACATGGAACAAAAAAGTTATTGTTTCCCTCATCAAAGCAGCTGCGAAAAAAAAAGTAAGACTTAACTTGAAGAATTAACGCTTTCAAAATGAGAGCAAATATAACCTGAGGAAATAATGAGTGCGTTCAAATTAGGAATGTGAGTAATTGTAGTAGAAAATCTCAAAGGTTTTAAGTGCTGCACCAACATAGCGTGAGAAGTGAAAATCATGACCTCAGTTTAAACATTCTTCAGATAAGCATCGAAATGATAACACGAAGTGGAGCCAATTTGCGTTTTGCGTGATAGCACCATTACTATTACGAAAAGCCGGTAGCAGTAAATGAAGAAGACAATTTTAAAGTCAGCAAAAATATGGCTATCAAATAGTTTCTCATGAATGCTGAAATGACGGTTATCAATAGATGAAAACAGTCAAGACAGTTGAACTTACAGCTAATATCAATGACTTGGAATTCTTAACTAAAACAGCTAGATCTGAAAAATAATCACGCTCTATATTTTTTTTTCTACACATTTATTAGGAGAAAATTGTCTGCCCCTGAGAGCTACCGAGAACTAAACGCTGGAGTTCAACTATTCTACATTAATGAACACAGAATTTGGCTAAGTTGTGAACAACTTAATTCTTCCCCTAATTTTGGAGGAGGTGCGAATGTTTCCTTACATTCTGACCTACGGTGTGCTCTTCCTGCAGCTTTTTTTACGTTCATTGAGAACCATGTTACATAGAATAATAGGACATTGACTAATACTTATATTGAACTGAGCTCCGCAGCAGGCGTCAGTACACGAGAAGATTAAGTGCTGTGTAAATACTCATAACGGGTACCATTTTGAGAATAAAATTAGATCATTGTCTGTCAAAATCACTCGTCATATTTTCCAAAATTATTTAAATGTGGAGCATAAATGAAACTATGTGTAGTACTCTTTAAAAATTGTTAGAAAAGTACAATTGATTTTGTTACGTGAGTTAAAAATACGGGTGCCCAAAAGTATCTCAAAAATGTTCATTAAAAAAGTAAATAGCATTTTTGAAGCTGCGCCCCAACCCCACTACAGTACCCAGAGCTGCATCCCAACCCCACTAATACGCAGAGCTGCACCCCAACCCCACTACAGTACCCAGAGCTGCACCCCAACCCCATTAGTACCCAGAGCTGCACCCCAACCCCACTACAGTACCCAGAGCTGCACCCCAACCCCATTAGTACCCAGAGCTGCACCCCAACCCCACTATAGACCGTTAATATTTCTACTTTGCGATAAGTGTATATTTCGACACCTGCGCAGTTCAATATTTTTCAACAATGTATTCAATTAAGCCTCGAGGGACCAAGTGTCCAAAAAATATCATTCTACAATAATATTAGTTTCACCATCGACAGCTCAACATACTGAGTTATGAGCTTTTTCAAAATTATATAGAATAACAATTAAAAAATTTCCTGGTGGGATTAATCCATTGAACGCAGATTTACATGCCCATGTCGATCTCCTGAAAATTATTTTTCGATTCCTATCAATATTTAATCAAACATTTCAATCGATTCTGACGTTTATTCAGATTTTAATTTTGAGTATGACAAATCTTTAACATGTTTTAATTGTGCTAAACTTTCTTTCAAAGACTTTACTCACAATCATTAGGAGAAAATTGTACTCACAATTTTCATGTTGATTAAGCACATGCAACAATTTTAATTTATTACGCTCATGAACGGTTTCTTCATTTTCTGATATGCGCGGGAACACTTTTAGCCTCTTCGGAGGGCCAATTGCCTTATTCTCTCCGGAAGACTTTTCCACTCAATTGGCAGTCTCCTTCAATTCGTTTTTCGAGTTCAAGACACATCTCTCATGCTGTGACGGTTCATGATTTTCTATTTAATGTTAGCCAATCAAGCCCATTGTCGAGTAAGTTTTCACGTTTGAAAGGTCTAACCAGAAGAACTTTCTTGGAAACTTTTCACAGTATCTCCTTATTTTTTTCAAACAAACTCCTCTCATTCGAAATAAGGAAAGTTACGTACACCTACTTTTTAAGTCTTTGTTTCAAATTTACGATGGGTGAATGCTCCTTTCTGAGACTTGCGTTACTAAAACAAACCCCTCTCACCTCTTCATGAGGACGAGTGGGGGCGCTCGCGAGAACTTTTCTTGTTGACTACGAAATCATATGTGTGATAAACTAGTTCACGTTCTTCCCTTGAAGCGACGTAACTCAAGTTTTCAACGTACTACGTCAAATTTTTCCCTTGATTTAATACGGCACATTTTGGTGCGATCGTCCTTACTGTGTAAGAAGAATCGTGCCGAAGAAAAAATTTAAGCCCTTGACGGAGAAAAAAGAAAATCAGAGAAAATGAGTTTACAGAAAATAAAAAACAAAGAAGAAAAGTCCTACATGCTGCAAAACACAATCAACATGTGGGTGAAAGCAACAATCTGAAAGGTTCCAATTATCTTATTTGAAGAACGAACTTTAATGGTACATCACCTAACATGGCTCACGCGAATGCACAAAAAAGAAAATTCGAATTTGACATCTACTCTATCAAAATCACTGCCAGGTATGTGTGCTCAGAATCAAAGGGAAGAACACAACGATTAAAATAAAGTGAGCGGCAAACATTATTAAGTTTGATGTACATAATCCTTTGATTTCAAATCATTGCTCCAAAAACATGCATTACACGAGTAAAGAGTCATAAAAGGACACAAACACGGGGAGAATATTACTCCTCCCGCTGCAATAAAATTTCAATGATTTCAGCACAAAATTGCTCGCTTATTTTCTAGCCAGGCCTTCAAATCAATACAACTTTTGCACGTAATGGGTACCTATACCACTTAGTCTAGGATTTATTGCACTTTTAATATGCCCTTCAATTCGCTCACAAACCATCGTTATCTCAATCGAATCACCGATGACATCATTTTGTTTATAATTTTCTGCGGTTACCTGTGTTGCCGACGATCGATGCCCTACGACACCGTCATTCTGGAACTGTCGTTGACTGGCACCCAATATTGGTGACGAGACAGCCGAGTCTTTCCCTCTTCCTGATGACTGTAAGCTCTTCTTCCCTCTTCCGCAGCCGTAAGCCCTCACCCTATTTTCCAGTCCTAGGTCAGTTTTATATGCCACTGACCACCACGGGTTATTTATAAGCCGGCTATTCTGATGTGTGAGGGATGCAATAAAATGTGAGAGTCATAAAAATTTTAACCCCGTCATAAAACTGCATTTGCTTTGATTGTCAAGGGCTGTATTCAAGCGCTGATGATGTACGATTTTTTTGGCAAAGTTGCAATGCTTAGTTGCAATTAACAGTGTCATGAGGGGTGAATAACCCCTCCATCCTTTTTATTTGCGTGCTACCAGTTGTCATCCTTTACTTGTAATTGTAAAGTTAACTAGCACCCTGTAAATCTGGTTTGCAAACGTCATCATTTGGTGTGTAAAAGAAGAGATGTCACGCCCTGCTTCAAACAAAGTTTTTTCTTATCACCTATGTACAATTATTTATTTCATTCTCCTGACTAATTTATCGTTCTCAAAATATATCCCTAGTGTTCACGCCATCATTCACTATATCCTGATAGTTCATTTCATCATTCATTGTATCCATAGTGCTCACTTCATCAATATCATTAAATTCATTTCTGATATTCTGATCAAAGACAACAAAGCCCATTTGCCAATATATTTACTTTAATCTTAAAACTCTGTTCCTTAAGTTCGCTCATCCATTAATAATTTATCAATCTCTTAGTTATTAGGACCCGTCTGTCCATCATTCCCATTATACTGCATTAGTTAAAGACCCCTAGCCACAACCAAGGCGATCTCATGAACTGTGAAAATTGGGAAATCTATGCACAAGGTGTGTTCCGACACAGGACCCCCAGCTCATAGAAACAGTAGGCTAGGAAGTGAGAGGAAGAAAAGAGAAAGATGAGAAAGCAGAGGAGGAATGAAAACGGTAAGAAGCAAGGTGAGCATGGAAGATATAAGTGCCGAAGGCCTGCCTATTGCCAGGTAACTGAACAGACTTGTCTGTCTATCAGTACTGACTCCATCCCTTAGTTCGTCCTATTTTATGTAATATCTCTTTCGTTTATAATGGCTTTATCCTTAATATTCACGCAATTTATAAAATATTTAACATGTTGTGTAGCTAAGTGTCCCTCCATCTATAGTACCTACCCTCACTCCAGCGTTCACTCTAACATCTGCACACTCCTTCCCTACTTACCCTTCCTATACACACTCTTCTCAGCTCACACTCCCTCCCTGCCGCACTCCTCTCAAGTCACAAATATCCACCGCTGCACGGTACCGACTGTACAGGACTGGTCGCTGCACGGTACCGACTATACAGGACCGGTAGCTGTACGGTACCGACAGTACAGGACCGGTCGCTGCACGGTACCGACATATTTACCAAGATCATATCAGCCCCTGAATAGCTCATAATACATCCTGGGCAGCAACACGATCATTGAAAAAGTGAAATTATAAAATTAACCTGCGTATCGTGCGTAATTTTTAAAATTACCCCTAATATTCCTAATAAGCAAATAAATCACATCTAATGGCGTTAATGTGCAGGGAAATCACCCTTAATTGAGGTAATGGAATTTACGATCATTTTAAGTTCACATTCCTCTAGCAGCAGGTCATGATAACTACCGGCTTTCGTTTAAAATCCAGTCGGGCAATGATTGTTGTCGTTGCAGAATCGTTAGTTAATTATCCCCGGTAATCAGTTTAATTACCTCCTGGTGCGCAATTATCACCAAGCTTTCACTAAATGGTCTTCCAAAATTGCTTCAAAAAATGCCAGAAATATTCGCCTTCTTATCTAATGCGGCTCTTTCCAAACAAAAATACCGTGGAAAAAACTCATCCTGGCAACATCCCTAGCAAGTTATGGCGCACTTGGGGTCTTTTAGATACTGGAGCTCTAATTGGTCTGTAGATATAAATTATGTCTATATTACTCTACAAGCACAGAATATATGCGGATGACGGAAAACGAGGAATGTTAATGCCGTAGTACACTTCTACTCGAGTACTACGGTCTTGAAGACTTGACTTCTCAACTTCAGCTTCTGGAAGTTTCGCTCGTGACAATTATTCTCCGATTATTTTGGGCAAAATATCTGTTTCCTTAGTCGGGCAGGATTTGCTTGCAGCGTAAACAGAAACATGTGTATCTCTATTGTGCTAATCGTAGGTGAGATGTACGTTTCAAATTATAATTAAAACGCTTCAACTGTTCATTTTTATCGTTGCATTGCAGGCACAGTCATTCATTTCTCTTTTTTTTAATCAAGATTTCTCACAAACATTTGAGCAGCAATGGCATCTCAGGCTTATCTAAATATATCTAAAAACCTTCCTGCTGAAAATTAAATGAAAAAAATACACGTTGTTCATTATAAATATCAGAGATATCAGCCACAGGCTTAAGCAGCATGACGGGTTCAGTTTTCACTGGATCGTCGCTGGAGTTCTTAAAATCGACTTCTCCTCCTAAATTTGATGACCACATGCTGAACGCTTTGGCGAGTGATATTTCCTTACAAGCTCAGAAATTATTCCTTATTTTATTCAGATTTTCTGATACTTTTTCACATGAGTTTGTTCTTATGATTCAATAATATATTTATTTCGCACAGTCCCAGAGATGTGAGTTTAATATTAAAAACTGATGATTTTTGCCTTCTTTTCACGGATTGGGATATTGATCGCACAACTCTGTTAGGCCTTGCAATTAAAAGGTAATTCATTAGTGACGTGTAAATCTGCTAAAAAAAACATTTCTGCTTAATCTAAAACCATTCTTTAATTTAAGGAAATATATTTTTGCATTTCAAATTCTTCTCTCAGTAGGAAATATTACAGACAATATTATTAGCTCATTGCTGTAAATACGACAGCTCGTTTTCTGTCCTATTAATGTTTTGGTCGAGGCTGGTCAACATTGCACACACAGTACGAAGTCCTAGCGTACTGGCAGAAAGGCAACGCGTTTCACGCATCAGAGAAGACTCGGAGTGACTCAGAGTGTAAACATTTTTTTCCTTGGAATGAAAACTTTCGCCCCGATAACAGTTGTTCAGACTGCATATAATGCCAATCTCTGGATAAATGTGATTGGGAACTAATTTTGATACACTTCAAATATATTTACATTGCTGAACCTGTCTTGATATTTATCGGTTTTTGAGTGTGAACAAAGTTGTCAGCCGATTTCATAAATCTAAAAAAAATAGCTAGTGTGGACTTAGATATTGGTGGAAAACTAACTTAGTTCTGTAAATTACGCAGTTTTCAGTAAAAGTTTCACAAGCAGATCAGATGTCCTACAAGAAGTCCTACAAGTCCTACAGATAAACACAAGTCCTACAAGCGAGCAAATACTGGGAGAGCACAGGACTTCTATAGCACCAAACTTGTAATTTCTGTAATATATCCAACTGCTACTACGCTATTGTGTTTTTCCTTAAGTTTGTTTGATACTTTACATATTTTTGCATGACAAGCCATGAAAATTCTCAAGTTTCGGTTTGTTTGTTTAATATATGACTGTGTGTATTCTATATGTTCATTTGAAAAACAAAAAAATAATTACATAAAACCTTTAAAATACCCTGCATTTCAAAGAGATCGTTGAGTTTATTTTCGTTGACCTAAACCTGTGGGTCTAATCACAAATAAAACTGATCGGATTTTACTCCTCGTACAGTATACGAATAATTATGCACTTCTGGGAAGTATTAAATGCTCCGAATATTCTGTGGTGCAATCCTGAATTTATCGCATTTCCAGCAAACGTGCCGCGTTTCTGTTCATGTCCTGTGTGTGTGGAGCCCGCTGTACGCTGTTGTCCACGCAACACAGCGTAATAACACTGAGTGAACTTAATGATTCACTAACTAACGACGCATCAATCAAATTGAACGTTCTCTCAACCCTTGTAATAACACGACACAGTGTTCAACATCCTATAGAAGACGTCGATCTGAAGAGCAATTTCAAACGCGCAACATTTTAAGTTTCATGTTGTATCTCATCCAAGTAATCAATTCCCTTACTCTTAGGGGAGCCCAAACCCATCAATATTTTTCTGACAATTCGAAAAAAAATTATTTTAATTTGTTTGTTGCCTTCAACCCATGTATATGTGGCTCAATTTTCCCTTTCTAGACCCAAAGCTTCATCCTAAACTGCAAAAATTTTACTGCTCAGTTTGGAATTGATTTGTGCCAATAATTTAGCTTTTGATTACTTGTGGCCAGGTTTGGCTCTAAAAAAACATAGCTCTACTTTTTAGGTTTTAGAGGGCATTTGTTAATGACAGTCCTCATTAAATGTAATGGCTCCTCTGCGGCTATACGTATCTAGTAACCACTTCTTATATCCTGCTTCCACAACACAATGCAAGTATACGAGCAACGTACATCACCACCCACTTTTCTGCAGTTGAGGTGATCAAATGAGCATGTCAGACTGTCAAACTTGTTTTCATTAATGGAAAAGATAATTTCGATGGAAAAGGTAAGAGATTTACTTTACTTAAGGGGCTTACTTCACTTTACCATAATGGCGAAGTAAAGATTTTACGAAGCAGTAGTAAATACTGTGGTTTGTGTGATTCTGTCACCATCATTGTTAAAATTGCAACAATCATGAACCCCCTTGAAGATAAAAATCCAAAAATCTTGAAGCCCAAGCTGTGATTAAAAATCTTTCGGCCTAAGCTACGTTAAAAAATGCAAAAATACTGCCTGCCACGACGGAAATACACTGATCTACATGCAGTGTGAGACCCTGCCTTGGTCTTCGGGAGAGTTTCCTTGAGTGTTTATCAGTTTCGGAAGTGGGCGATACTAACTGGACTTATAGCAAGGAAGCCCTCGATCATGCTACTAAAAACCTTGCAGGTCTGCAATTAGTTTAAAAGACGATACATTGGAGTGCCGACTTCGAACTTGGCTTTCTAACACGTTTCTTAGGAGTCAGCTATACTGATGTGTGACGGTTCTAGTGACCAGTACGTGTGTTCTACATTATTTCTGTTCTTCTCATACCATGCAAAAACTTTTAACTTTTATTTGCGCGCACATTATCATTTAGAAAGAAAAAACTTTCCTCCTCACCATGAAAAGAGACACAGGCTTGGAACGAACCTTGTCCTTCAGAACATTTCAAAACATCGTAATTGAAAGGGATTCCACTTCCCATGACAACGATTTGGGACAATGAACTCTTCTAAATGGCTGTATAATCCACACCAACTCTGAGCATTCCAGCATACAAATACGTGTTTCGGAATTTATTTCCTTGGATGCAACTAAACGTTAGCACGCCAAAATGGTATAGAAATTAAAATATTTATTCGTGTGAGAATACCAATTGTTATCAATCGTAATCGAAAATGGCCAGTGTGAAATTAAAAATATAGATTGCAATCTCATGAACTTTGATTATGAAAAAAGGGTCGCATACCAATTGTTATCAAATGTTATCGAAAATGGCCAATATGATATGAAAAATATAGATTGCAATATCATGACCTTTGATCAGGAAATAAGGGTCGCTGGTACGAGATGCACTGAAGATGTGCTACCTTCCTGCAGAACTGTAGAGTCACCTGAAGTCCGGCCGGTCAGTTCGGCATCACAACCCCGCAGCTGGCACCTATAATAAGGTGCCTAATTCTATAGAAAAGAATTCGTTTCAATTTATTTTAGAACAACAGGCCTACCATTTTTAACCATCTAACAAAAGAGGAGCTATTTATTGACAGCTAGATTCATCAACACCTAAATTAGAAATAACATCCAAGATTTTCTAAATGCCCCGAATGAGTTTTTTTCCACGGATGTCGCAAGGTATCAAGTTTCCAGCCTTAATTTCAACAAAGAGGCAACAGTAGTTTTGTTTTGATTTAATTCGAGATTTGATTTATAAGGGGATTGAAATTTACTTCATGAAGATCGTGGTGGCTAGTGAACGATTTTATTTTTTGTTTAAGATCTGATTATTTTTTCATTCAAAATGTTTTACATGAATTTACATAGGGGAAATTAATATAAATTGTGGAGCTTAAATATGTTTCAATATTTTCATGGGCAAAGTATTCCAAGTTTTGTACTACTCTAATGACCATTTCTTAGAGCGGAAGAAGACCAAGTCTTTTATGCGCAGAGATTTTACGCAAACCCCATTTTCCCGAATATTTATAAGAAATACTGAAATAAGGATATATTGTAGTAATGCTTGATTACTGCGACTGGCTCCGGCTGAACAAAACAGAATTCACCAAAAATCAATGGCGGGCCTCCACCCTCCACTCAAATTGAGTACTTTTGCGAAAAAAATGCTTACAAACTTCTTACATTTCAATGAACAAATAATCCAAGGCAAAGAACAATCTACCAAGTATCGACACAGTAAATACAAAAAACTTGCCATGAATGCTATCTACACTGTTTGGAAGATGAATCAGTGTCTCAAGCACTGAGAAATGCTATAACTCTGAATCACAACTACCACACTAAATACACATCAAAAGAGAGTCATTAGAATCACTATTTTAAATTAGTGAGATTTTTCCCCACACAGCTATACTCTCACACTTGTATTTTTATACGAAAAAAAAATCCTCAATGTATATTTTTAAAGAGAAATATCGTTAAGTGCTTCGAAAATGATGCATAGTAGTATACTGTTGCCATTTGCTTTATTCCTTGGCTGAGCTTAGACGTCATTTTCTTTTGCAAAAATAACTCGGAACATTTTACATGTAAAAAAATTTCTAATTCTATGTTTAGCAATTGCAGTTCAAAATTGATATCCAGAGCATCACAGTAAATCAATATTGAAAGTTTGAAACAAAATTCAAATGTTTTAAAATTAATCAATGATGTATGGAAATTTATTAACAGCCTGTAAATGAACCAAAAACTCTGAAGTTAACCATTAGCCTATCGTATTTAACGAGATATATACAAAATAAAAAAATGAAGCAAAGATAAATAAATAATATGTATTAACAGCTTGCTAGATTGCGATAAAAATATTCTATGTTATTCTTTGCTATGAACACGATACCTGAAATCTTCCGCTCTTAATATACTACCCACTATGTGTACATACCGACACCAGGAAACCAGAAGTTCAAGTCGTTCCCTTTAGTAGTCATTGACAAGTATAATTTACGGCTCTTTAGTAATATTCGACAAAAAAATTCTCATTAAACCATTTTAGCCACAAATTTTGAATACAAACCCTCAACCAGTAACAAAGTTGGGGAAATTTTGAAATCACCATCAATTAGTTCGTAATATTACTACCCAATGAGTAAACGTTGCACAAAATCAAGTTTATTCAGCGTGAGGAATTGGTTGAAAATGTTGTTCAGCTATCGATAAATGCATCATTATTCTATTACTTACTGATAAAGTAAATGCTTGCTTTCAAGACACAAACAGAAGACTGGGAGAAAACGATGCTCATTGAAAATGTAGAGCCAGATGTTCTAAAAATTTACATTATCGTAGAAGTACAACTGGCATCGTTGTATTGTTAAGGCACGTGCTACAGCACGCAGCGTGACCAAGTCCGCTTAGAAGAAGATACGCAATACCTGCTGCACTGCTGCAACGACTTAAATGGGTTGAAATTCCCTCTGGTTTAACAATCGAAAAGCATCTACCGAGCATCTAACACTTCGTCAGATCCATGATACACCTTCATGATTGACATGAACTAACAAAGTAGTTTTCTATTGGTAACCTTCGTGTACGCATTATTTACGTTCGTTTACTCCTATCAATGCACGTGCTGCAGAGATAGGATGACAAACAACGAGAGTTATCAGCGGATGACATGCAGCAGTTGTGTGGCAAAAAGATAAATTACGTTAGCTCTGTGCCGGAACAATATGGTACACATGAAGCTGTCTGCGTGGGATTTTATACATCAAGCACCAGGCGAGGTCTATTCTCTGTGGTGAATAGAAGTCGGTTGTATCAAACACATCCGACTTTTTTTCAGATGTGGTTGTTTTGGCTTATAAGAGTCCATTCGTTTCAGCGATGATAAAGATAGTCAGAAGTTTATGCGGTCAGTTTGACACCGAGCTTGCAACAGAAATTTATTGCTTCTGAGAAACTGTATATTTTCCCCCCTATTCAAGTCTGGTAAGCCCAAGTGACGTATAGCTTCCTTGTGTGAAATTAAACCCCGTTGCAATGTACGCTAATAATCCTAATAGTGGAGCGTAATTGAAGCACCGGTAATTAAGAGGCATTATGCACGACAATAACGACGGAGCTATCACGAAAGTATGCGGATCCGCGCAATAAGACATTGCGGCTCTGCCTGCATGACCCATTGATGACGACTTCCTTGGTTGCATGGTGAGTGCAGCGTCTACTGACTGCAGCGCGCACCTTGTCTGCCTCGTATCTATCTTACGAGCACAGACTCGGTTTTCTGTCCAGCGCATCTCTTCTGGGAAGATCTTTCAAACTGAAGGAGTACACGACAGCTTGCTGAGAAATCTTCTGAGTGTGTTCCCGTTAAATGAGTGAAATAACTGTACTCCAAGCTGGAATTGTTTGTTACCTCAAATTTTAATTGCAGAAAGCTTATATGTAATTGACAGGCATTTGTAAGTTAAACTATGTCTAGAAAACTCTATGAAAAAGATTTAGTTTTTGCATTATTTTCCAACGCTATTTTCAAACGATGAAGTGCACTAACGTAAACAATTATTTGAGGCTTAGGGGAACAAATCTGTTCCAGTTTGCGCTATTTCTCCTCCCTCAACAATTCTGGTGTAATATTCCTGAGAACATTTTACTGTCGTTTTTCAGAGAAAAAAGTTTCATCCCTCTAGTACAGCATCAATATGGCAATCTATGTACATACCATAATTTACCTAGACAACAAATGGCGAAAATTCTGCTTGCCTTATGTAAACCGGAAGTGAAAACATGCGCATTGAACTGAAATGATAAAATAATTCGCCTTTACTTTACCTGCAAACCTGAGCAGTGTGAACAACAGATCACCTTCGCTTTATTCCACTTCAGTTACGGTTATCTCCTATGAGCTCTGGATGTTATTCACTGTCAGAAAACACTTTGGTTTCAAAATCGTCTTGCGTTAAAACTGATTTCGTTATCGAATTTTACGCACTCGAAGATGTTATTTTCCTAAAAATTTGATCAAATAAAGGCCTGTTGCCCGTGGAAAAATTAGCTGCGACATTTTAAAATTTGAAGAGATGAGGAGAATATCTGGTGATTTCAAATGGCAAGCGCGGACATGACTGAGAGGCATCGTGAACTTGTAAGAAATTAATTTTGCACATCACCTCACACGTGCAACTTGAAACTTTTGGGTTGGTCTGTAAAAATGTTGATTGATATCCGAAAACACTCAGAAAAGTGCACATGGGCTTAGTTTCAAGCAGAATTGGATTTTAGATCCCTACTCAGTTGAGAAGATCACAGCTGAACAAAAAATATGTAGAAACATTAAGGCATGCAACTCCGGACATCATGCCTACAGCTCTGCAGTACTCTGCTCACTCACTCAACAAGATTGTCTCTCCTGCGCTTCTTGCGCTGGTATTCATATAAGTCTGGCTTCAATTTCAAATAACTCAAGTTTTGAACTTCTTGCACCATCTGAGCAGTAAGCGTGTTATTTCAACTACTTCGTCTTTGTCTGGTATTCCTAATGGACTCCAGAAAACTGACTATTAAACACAGTTAAAATTGTTGCGATGGCCCTGATGCACGGAAGTAAAGAGAGCAAGCGTAGATAAATATTTTAACGGGTCACCCCACTTGCTATTGATCGGGCCGTCATACAGAGCTTCACATGCCATGTTAACCGTCTTACTTCAATACAAACTGCTGACTCCAAACTTCCATTAACGAATCTTTCGGATTTGAAGCATGCGACACGACGGTGAGATCGTTTTCAATTGACACACAACGCAGGGGGGTCTGCTCAATGGGACTTGGCAACACAACCCTCCGCTGAAATGAACGTGTGAATGACAGAGGTGATGTTCGTTAACACTATTATTCTTTCAAATGATGCACTGATGGTGATCTAAGTAAATTTCACATTCATTTGTTAGGCCTATTTTTCGCTCATTTTGTGATCATGTACACATGTCAAGCATTTATTCGCTCCCACTGCAACAAGAGAGAGAATAATGAACTGTTATATTTCTCCATCTGTGGAGTATTTCTTCTTAACATATTCGGCATAATATTACAGTTAAGTGATATCAAGAACCTTTTCTGCAATGTTCTACTTCATCCAAGATTAACATTTTCCAGCTCAACAACCGTCAACCGTCATTTGTTATGTACTTACTGTGTGTTGTGTTACTTCACGCAGCCCTGTCTTTTGCATCATTCGGTATTACAACTTTACAATCATGTGCACCCACGCTACATTCACACACACCCCAAGCAATTTGGGAAATTTGGTTGCGTACATACAAAAATAATCAAACATGCTGTAGAGTAGAAATCAAACATTACCGTAGCTCTTAGTTTACAATCTATCAATAATTGATATTATACCGTTTCAAATCGATCCCTGAAATTTGATTTATAAATAACCTGGAAACGGACTACCGGTAATTCTAGATCTAATTGATGGTTAGAAACTAACTTCTCAACGTACATTGTGTACAGAAATGTTCACGGCATACGACAGCTCTAACAATCAAAATCTTTTGTTCCGCTTTGTATTTCCGCTTTGTATTTCATGTTAAGTATTTAACTGTCATGTACTACAAATCCGCTAACTGCTTCGTATTTAGCTTCCTGCAGAGATGGATGCAAGGCTACCCGCATAACCTTTAACTTATGCAGATTATTTTTTTGACTAATATGAATTACGTCTTACTTTACAGAAGAAGCATCGAATTAGTAAGAAAGCTCTGGACAAAATGTTCAGAAAATTATCTTAAGCTGCTTTACTAAAGAAAATTTTGATGTTGAGTGTGATATATATAATTATCCCTTAAAACATACTTCTTTTTCGTTAAAAAAATTTAATTTTTGTTAATACTAAAATAATTGTTGGTCAGTTGATAAGCAATCACACTCCATCCCTATGTGGAAGACGCGCCCGGCGGAATTCTGCATATAATATCATACGGGTAGAGTTGAAGGTACCGCTATGGTGTGGGGCAGTAGCAAGGAATCTCAAACTACATTACTTTAAACCCTCGTTTCATGTGGCCACAGTAGCATTCATTCTACTTTGAAGAAACCTTTTATTCCGAGGTACGATATTTTATTTCACCGGTGTTTCAGTTTGAAAATGTTTACA
>JACJUY010000367.1:139189-151635 GCA_014220935.1 Platorchestia sp. MABIK
AGCCATGAAAGAGTGAAACCGACACTAGAAGCCATGAAAGAGTGAAACCGACACTGTAAGCCATGAAAGAGTGAAACCGACACTGGAAGCCATGAAAGAGTGAAACCGACACTGGAAGCCATGAAAGAGTGAAACTGACGCTGTAAGCCATGAGAGGGTCATGACTTAGATTCTGAAACTTTATTGACTCTCGCCGAGATGAGCTGAGTGCAGTGAGATTCACTTTAAAAACTAATCTGAAATATTCGGAATAAATTATTTTAAACTAATTGAAATTAGAATCCAGCGAGTCAAAAGTACAATTCTCTGTCCAGCACGAGCAATATACCGCCCACCCATCAAAATTGTAGCCACCTTAGCCATCGCTTCTGATGTAGCCAACCCGAGCTCTTGGAATATGTTCACTATGTTGGAGACACTCAAGGGTAAAATTAATGATCATTAAACCTTTTGTTTTGCAAGCGCGTTATTCGTTTCTGCACATCATTTTTTTAGGAACATTGGTAATTACTGAGCAATCGTGCTGGATTATTTATGTAACGGAAGACTACGTCTTCCACGGCGATTGGGGTTCAACGCTCCAATGTTTTCCTCTTCGTCTGTCAGCAAAATGTTAAGTTTTTACTCACCCCAAATTTGACTTCATTTTCACTGGTTTGCTTCTAATTGATTCTACCCCTGTCACAGATGCCAGAATAGTTATAGGAGTATTCCTACCGATTTGATTTCAAGGCTTTTATGCTCAGTAATTTTTCAGATTCAATGAAATGCAATAATTTTTTGAAGCATTCTGTTCTATCTTTTTAATGGAGGCGCAAAAAGTCAATTCCAAATTTCTCAACAGTTGATTTCTTATATTTACAATATATTATCGTTCACTTTCGCTAATTTCATTTTTCCAGAACATGAGTTACTATCACATAACCGCTAGGGTTATGTGCCGAAGAGAATAGGAACCATGTCCTCCAACGCTCTCTTCACTAATCCTTCACCGTTTTTATTTGTTATAAGTATCTATAACTTTTTTCAAGCCTTGAGTAACATATCCAAGAGAATAGATTTCCATCCTTCAATTCAATCTACTTAATCACTATTACAGCTATGGTCTACATACTTCTGGTTTGTCAATCGATTCAGGACTTGGGAGGAAAAAATTTTTATCTCCAACTTAAAATTATGATTTCATGTAGCAACATTTTTCTTAAAAGAATCGTTTTTCTTTCCTTCTTTTTTCCTTTCTTTCGTTCTTTTTTTCTAGTTCTTTTAATTTTTTCGTTGATGTAGGCTGCGAACGTTTTTTTCTCGGAAGCAGGGTATATTTTCTTGTTTAGTGCAAAGTACATTTGCTTCTTCGACGTAGATTCATTGGCATCCCTAATTCAGAGCATAAACTTGCTTCTCTGATGCACAGTGCATTTGTTTTCTTTATGCAGGCTACATTTCCTACGGTGGTTTAGGGCACACTTGTTTACTAGTGAAGAAAACAGCACCTTTCTTGACTAATGCACGGCACACATGCTGCAGCGATGCCAAATATATTTCCTTCTCCGATTCAAGTGACACTTGCGTTACCGGCGTGAGGTACCCCTGCATCACCAGTACAAGGAACCCTCGCATCACCGGTGTAAAGCACCCCTGCATCACCGGTGCAAGGAACCCTTTCATCACCAGTGCAAGGTACCCTCGCATCACCAGTACAAGGAACCCTCGCACCACCGGAGCCAGGCCCCCCTGCACCACCACAGCGAGCGGCAGCGGCAGGCTGCGCAGCACTACCACGCCACAAGATCACAACGGCGGCACGTGCGCGGCAGCGCGGCGTCAGCACACAAAGCGGGTCATGAAATACGGGCTATCAAAAGAAGCAAATTGCATATCTTGCTTGTATTCGCTGCCACTAATCCAACGGCTGTAAAGTTTTGAACTTGCCGAGTCATACTTTGGCCGTTCCACAAATAACGAGATTTTTACCAAGAGTTTAGATCAACTGAGCTTGGTTTGAGTAGCTATCAGTGCAATGTAGTTCGCCCTCATTCTAATGCTCTAAGTTTCACTTTAACTTTGAAATTCTTTTCATTACTCTGTTAATCCATTTCATGGATCTAGTATTCTGTAATTAACGTTAATTTATTATGCTTCTCTGAAGAATGGTAGTTTTTATACTTCGTTATTTTGAAACGCTCTACCGTATGCAATTCTGAAGAATATTCGGAATGTGACGACATATGTACTGAAGACAAATTCAGAAAGAGGAGTTCAGATATTTTAGCCTACCAAGTTTTTGTGCCCAATTTTTTAGAAATTGTGGTGCTTGAGAAGTCAAGGCCTTCAATGCAAATACAGAATGAAAATAAGGTGAACCGTGTTTGCGAGAAGAAAGAGAGATTTTTACACAAAGCATTTTCAATAATATGACATTTTTAATGTCTCCGTAATACGTAGATCTTCTAAATAATATTTATAACAAAGATTACTGGAGGTAAAGGTTAGAGAAGCTCCAGCATGAAAGCCTTTTACTCACAATATCTCTAATTTTTTTTTTTGGGGGGGGGATCTCAGATTAGCAAAGACCAGAATTGCATGGAGGCGACGGTTACCTCTGCGGCGCCTGACAAATATCTGAACAAGTCCTATTTACCTGACACGTACCTGAACATGTGCCATTTACCTGAAAAGTATCTGGACATGTCCCATTTGCATGAGTGGCAAGTGTTTCCTACCTGAGACCAAAGTTGGTCTAAAGAGAAGAAAACAGTTATTAATCCGTCATCAAAACATCATTTTTAGCATCATTTGGAACTGTAGGCTGCAAAGCAATCAATTAGTGAGGAAGGTGCGTCTCAACAGCAGGCCGGCGAGCTCAAGCAGGCTCTGAAAGAGAGCCTTAATACGCGTCCCTGCAACACCGCTGATTGTGACGAGTTCATTCATAGAGATCGGGACGTGCACGCCTTTCTTCTGATGAATGCAAGCGCTCAGTGAAGCCAGCTAAACGAGCCTGCAAATGGAGCATGATTAAGCCCACAGACAGGCCTCATTTAGAGCAATATGCACTTGCAAAGAGATAAATTCTCAACTATTTAACGCTCTTAATTGTACATTTACCCGAGACCGCTCGAAATGGCATACAGATTCATTCGCTGCTTTATGGATTCCTGTTTACTAAGCCTGCACGTTTGCAAAATTATACAGAATGTCATCATTAGGCAGGAAAATGAGGGCTTGAGATCTTGGCGTTGAATTGTGTGTGAGGCAAAGATACAAGGAGAGCTTGTTGGGTAGAAATGAACTTCCTATTACATTATCTATTTTTAATTCTTAGTTTGGTATGATTGACCCAACCATAGAACCATTGGAAAGAAAGCAAACTCTGTGTGATTTCGCCTTGACGGTGTTAAAAGGGGTGATTGCACCTCGCACTGTTTCCTGAAAGAAAAGGTTTCAGTCATGCACAAGTAAATAAGATCAGTAGGGGACCATGTTAACAGTTTAATTGAATGGTAATTATTTTGTGCAGAAATTAATGCAATAGTGTGTTTGCCTGCATCAATGACACGAAATACTAGTTTCGAAAAATGAAAACTGTCTACTCATAGTTTTACACACCTTGCTACTTCTTTTGTGCTTTATGACTATTATTTGCTTTTGCTCGAGACATTTTCGTCTCAGAAAGATTCAAATTAATTTTTCAAAAAATGATAATCCCATTCGTGCTAAACTCTTCGGAAATATTTTTGAAGACGAGTGAAAACTACTCTCAGGTTTCAGTCCTTCATGAAGAATCAAGAACCGACACAAATCCCTCATCATTGTTGGCTCATACTAGCATTTGTTGCCAAAATTACAATATTAGATCTACATCAGAGTCAAACGTAAAATATGAATCATGGGTCGAACCGAATGGGACGACAATCAAAATGCTGTCCATCAATATTCTAATCCACTCTGCTTTCTAAAAAGAAACTGCCATAGTCAGAATAAGGTGATAACCCAATAGGCTATGCAAGGCAGCAACAAACGAGAACAGAAGAGCTCGATTCACTCCGGTCTATACTTCCTTGTACACCTCTCGACCTGCTCCTGTACGGATGCACCTAGAAACCCAGTAGAGAGATGAAAAAGACAGCTTCGTAATATTGGAACAAGATAAGTTAGTGTTCCCGCTAATGAATTGCGCGTTTGTTTTCAGAGCTCATCATCGTCAGTCACTAAAGAGTATAGAAGCTATTTACTTCACATGCGTGTTATATTTGCTGAACGGAAATTTAATCCCCAATACAGGAAAATTTTTACTGAAGTGTGAAAGGGATTTGAGGTAATCTTCGATTGTGTTTTAGGTTTAACAAAATAGATGCCATCGTAAATCGTGAAAAAACATTTAACTTTTAGAAGACCTTTGGCAATAACGTCTCCCGTAACACGCTCAGAAAATAATCGCATCCGAATAAAAAAATGGCCAAACATATTGATCCAATGGATCTACTTTAATACTGACAATTGCTTTAATTTCCTTAAAGGTTTGTTACTAATTTCACAGTATAACAGAACTTTGCTGTTTAAGAATTTTTTCAGTGTACAATTTATGATCTAGATCGTGTAGGAAAAAAGAAACTTCGAGTTTTTTCTCTCTTTTGCCCCTTAAATTGTGAGCAAAACTAAAATCAGGAGAATGAAGTCGTTATTTGAAAAATAGACTGCACGAGTTATCTTCAGAGTTGTTTCACAATTTTATGTGCTACATCAAATCAGTAGATAGGTGTCTCGCATTCCTAATTCCAAACCTGTGGAAAAATAAAAAACACAAAGGGACGCAATTACACTTTAATGCATTAAAACTATCTTATCACCTCCTTATTAGCGACAGGTAGCTTTGTTAGTGTGAGGAATTGTTTCCCCTTTATGATGTGCGTTTTTAAACGGCATTTAGAGGTCCAGCCGAATAGCGGATACACAAGGACTTCACTGTAATTAAGTGCTATTTCTTTCAGTTTATTGAGGAACGGGAAGGAATTTAGATGTGTCGCTATTCCGACAGAACATTTGGCCTTCAATTCCTTCTTCCTTCCGAGCAATAAATTTTTTGTTTAATAAAAAATATATCCCCGTCCCCACCACCGCTTCTCAAACCTGCTTCCTAAGAATGAAGTAGAAAACGATGTCAGTGAAACCCAGGGATTTCAGTTTTGAAAAAAATCGGAACAAGTTTCCTCGTTTATTAATTTCGACTTTGACTTAATAAAATACTTTTTGAAGACTACCACATTTGGTATTAATTAGTAACAATTTTCTTTGGCCATAAGTTGTTCTTTTTACCTAATAAGATTATTGCTAGTTTTACAAAGATCTCATGAACACGATTATGAATTTCGAGCATTCTACCACGTCGTAGTACGGCTGTCAGCAAAATTTTCATCTGAGACTTGGCTATAGTTCGTGCTTTTTTCCTGGTCAGCATTTTAAATTTTGAGCTTTTATCACACGAAAATTTGTGCCAGAGTTGCCCAAATTTTATCAGGAGAAATTTTTACATATAGGATTTTTATCAGATAAAACACACGAAGCCTAGCTAAATCAACAAAAACTTTCGCAACCATCTTTACAGGTATGACGACAGTATGTGTTTGAAAATACGGCCTAGAAACGTAAAAGAAAAGATAGACATTTTTTAATGGGTAAACATTTTTCTGAGACATGGATTAGTTTGACTTGGACTTGGTAGGGTAAATTATGTTATAAATTATTACGAATTATTTTGCTAGGCTAGTGAATATTTCTTCAATGCGTCGGTCACATTCATAGTACGTATGACTCCTGATGCTTGAACAGTTAAAAACTATAATTATGCCCCATAGCTTAAAAGCTGGAAGAGAAGTATTGATGAACTGTAGTCATAATATATTAACATGCGAAATACAAATTCGGAGCTGTACTGAGTTTGTTTTTTACAGTCATACATTCGTGCGACATAAGCTGTGCCACATTGAAAATTGAATTTATTTCCTCAGCGTAAAAAATTCTTACTTTCTTTGCTCATCGGTATTAACTTAACTTATTAACACTTTATCCTAAGATGAACATCGATAATGGATTTACTTAAGAACTCATTAACTTCCACTAAGTTGTGTAACATTCTTGTAGCTTCAGTGTTCCTCAGAAGTCGAATGAAGGAACACATCTTCCCTTTAAATCGCTTGACCACAAATAGAGATCATGAATTAGAGTAAAATGCACAATTGAAATGAACTAATAGCGAAGGAGTGTTTCTAACTAACATCGGAATTATGGCCCTCATGCGCACTTCATTTCAATGGAAGGATTAATTTCAGTAATTGAATTCCTAAACAACGGCCCGATTTCACCCCGCACGAAGTCATGACCACGAGAGTGCGTGCAGGTAGTAATGAACTTCCTTATACCAATTTTAATGAGCTTCCCGATGTGCTTTAATGAGCCGCTGCGCGGTCCCCGCTCGCCGCTCACCAGAACCCCCTTGCCTCCGACGTGAGCGTTTGGCTTCTGGACAGGCCGTGCATAGTCAAGAGCACACACCGAATCTCCAACTGAAGTCATAACTGAAAGAAGGCCAGTGCAGGATGCACATCAATTTTAAATGAAATGTTATTGCTAGATTTCTCAGAACTGTTAAACTTTCTTACATAGAATACAAAGCAATTTTTCCTGAGGCCAAGGAAGTGACAACTACAAGCAGAATTTTGAGATAGAATAGCACAAACAGAACGGTTAGGGTCTCGACCCATCTGAAGTTAGATTGTTAAAAAAATACAGATTTCTGGAGAAACTATAGATTTCTGTAAAAAATAATTGCTGATAATTTGTTCATATTTTGCTAGAATCGCAGCTCTAAAAAAATTTCAGCAAAATTTGCTAGAAGACACATCAACTAAAATGCTATAAGGCAAAAAAGGTAAATTTTCACTGTTTTCTTGCTTACATTTTGAAAATTTTGGTAGGTTTACATTTTGATAATTTCCTTGGTTTTATTTTAGCCTGCTAAGAAAACAATCAAATGTATTTCTTGTCCCTGCGCCCTGTATTGTTCTATTTAAAAATCGTAAAT
The DNA here is from genome assembly GCA_014220935.1 of Platorchestia sp. MABIK. NCBI lineage: Eukaryota > Metazoa > Arthropoda > Malacostraca > Amphipoda > Talitridae > Platorchestia > Platorchestia sp. MABIK. The sequence continues at coordinate 146,268 of JACJUY010000367.1, forward strand.
TAAGTGTTTATTTTGTAGGAATACGAAGTAAATTGCATTTTTGCACGAGTGGAAAGTTAATGTTATCATTCCTGAAACGTCCGTTCATTATTTCCAATTCATAATAACGGAGAACTGCTATTGATGAGGCCAAAAATATTGCAGCGAATAATTTTGTTAAAAACTCGTTTCAGTGAATAGCTCTGTTTCAAAATCCTGCAGCCTCTACCTAAGCAACACCAAGTAAAACGATATCTTTCCACACTCCTGAGGATATGCCGCAAATCTCAACTCGAATATTGAATAGATTAAAATTATTCATTGAACGCAATGTGTTTTAAATCACTGCCCACAACTTCTAACTCATTTTGTTCCGATAAACGTTGAAATATTGCTGAATGATTTCTAGCCATTGAGCTCTTCATCGAACTTTTGACAATTTGATCAATAATCATCCAATCGCTTAATTGCTCTTTCCAAGAAATGAATCGAAAGAATTGAATAAGTATCATATATTCAAGGATGACGGATAGATTTGACGCATACACATATAAATTTTAAAGCAAATTTATAATTTACGGAAATCCTCACAGAAATATCAGCCTCAAAAAATCACCTTAATTTTATAAATTATCGTCGCTTTCACAATGATTTCAATATCATTTTTTCGTGTTTCAATATTAAATTTCCTCTACCATAACCTGTACAGTCTAGCAGCATACTCTTCCCAAATTTCTACGAACTCTCACTTTTAATGCTGTCGTATGTCTGATGCGTTTTTTTTTTATTTACAGGGTGACATGCACTTTGTTAAACAAACTTTGACATGAAGTTGGGACCGTTGAAATAAACACTTTTTTCGCATTAACCTGAGGTCAAAAATGCCTCGTTAAAGAGTAACGAGCAGTTCGAATTGGAAGCGTATCAGAGAAAAATTCCTACTTTGAGAGTGGCAGGGAAATGCAATTTAGAAGTTAGAAAGTATTTTTATTATGAGCACAGGAAACAGAATAACAGCATTAATTGCATGACCACAAGAAACAGATTCTTATATTAGGTTTGGTATTTACAAAAGAAGTTCAACATGAAGCTCAACTGCTGCGATGCAGGCGTTTTAACGCCAGTGCAATGATTGCCGGACGCGATCGAAGACACGAGGACTTTACCGAGTACTTTCAGAGGCTTTAACATTTCTCCCGATGAGGAATCCTTCGGAATGAAACACTGCTTCGCACGCCAAACTCTTGAATGTCCACAGAAGAAAAAATCTATGGGTTAATATAAGGAGACCTTGGGTCCATTTGATGGGACCGCCATTTAAAGTTGAAACTCTTCAACAAAGCATTTTCCACCTCACGGTTGATGACATAAAAGGTTTTATTTCAATGGCCCCAAGTTTATGTTAAAGTTGGTTCCACAAAATTCCGGCCAAAGAGTATATTTAATTTTTTCATTACACATATGCCAATCAGATGAAGAATTTTCTTTGCACTTAAATTTTTCTATTACATCCAGTCATTTCAGCAATTGCGCCATGGCCTCCTATAGATTTTCGTGTCACTCTAGGTGCGCAGGCTGCAAGGAATGAGTGTGCTCAGAAGTCCGGTGTTCCCGTCGCATGCATATTCATTCGTTGAGCAGCTGAGCGATCAGCTCAGGATGTTACCTTGGCAACCGCCTGACAGAGATTTGTTCACGTATTTCGGGCTCCCGAAAAATCGTGATCCCGGTTAATGCGCACCAGAGCACACCCTGGGAACTCTCTGTCCAGCTCCGTGCACGGGAAACTTACCAATTTAATGGACGCTGAAGGAATCTGCTGATGAAATTTACTGCATATTTTCGTGTGCTGTTGAAATGACAACAGCCTATGCATGGCTTGTTATTCAACACGTGAAGCAAAAATAGTTGGTGTGTGATATTGACCCGCTTAGCAGCTTTGCAGGGGCTCTAAGCATCTTAGAGCCGTGGCTGAAGGTAAGAAATCCAGCGCTTGAGATTTTAGACATAAACAATTCCGTAATGCGGATTTGGTATTTTTTATGCAACGAAATACATTGCTGTTCTTTCGGAATTTTCGTCTGCTGCTTGCTTCAATTGGGATACCTCAAGGTCGTTGGCTTATAAATTGATTTCCCGTTGTAAAAAGTCTTGTGACCTGTTTTAGGAACTCAAAATTCGAACCCAAAAGTTTTTTGAAAAGAAATGTTCGAGAAAGCAAATTAGCTATTTAATTAAGTTGGTAATTACATAACAGCATAGCTGTAAGATTATGTCTGCTTCTCCTACCGTCTGCTACATTTTGAAACCGAGTAGTGAGCCTTGCGCCGTCCCCGAGCGAAGGCAATAAAACTGGACTAAAATTGAATAACTAACCTAAGCAAAATAGTTGAATCGTACTCGACCGTCAAAATAACTCAGAATGTAATGAACATAATTCCATTTGTTACTACATGCATGTAAAGTACTCCCTACGTTGCCACAATTATTCTCGATGAAAATTCAGTTCAAAATACCAAAGAAAAACTTTTTTTGGACTTATGCGGGATAGTCTCTAATTTTCTAAAGTTTCAGAGGTAGGGGAATGATAAGTAAAGAGTTGATTACTCCTTCGAAACATAAATATAATTTTTTAGTTTATTTTGATTGAATGAAATAGAGATCAGTTATTTTATCAGTAAAGACAATTTATTTGGTAGTCGTGTTTAGTTTGAAAACAATCAATAGTGAAGAAAAAGCTATAAATATTTCGAAAAAGTTTGTAGCTGAGATGCCATTTCCCTCTAATGGAGAAAAGCGTGACGCAATAGAAACATACATTCACGCTAAGGTTAAGAAAAATTTATCCGAACAACTTGACCCAGCTGGTCACGAGACTTATCGCATTTTGGAATGAGGGAAAGATCTTTATAAAATAAAATCACTACTTCACCGCTCGTGACTAGTTGGGTTATATACTTGAATAACTATTTTTTAACCAATAAATTGTTCGATAATTATGAATTTTCAAATGGTTAAATAACCCAGAAGCAATGAGAGACATTCCTGCGAAAACATTCTCTTCATTTCGTACAAATTTTACATTTTATCAATAGAAAAAACAATTGTAGAAGACGATTTCAATAAGAAAAACAAGTGTAATCAATGTGTGTTGGAACGCTGAAAGAAATTTTTGCCTCTTCAAGTGTCTCATGGCTGTTCAGGTATCTCATAGGTAGCTAGAACATCTCATCGGAAGTATAAACCATTAGTTGTGGGGCGAAATATAAAACAACAGTATGTTTACCTAGATGTACAGTTGTTCGTTTTTTTTATTGACTGTTTCTGAGTAAAATTGAAAATCATAACAAGCGCTCAGTGACCTTCCAAATTTTATTTCCAGATTTCAAACCCTGTAGAAAAATCGTACAGCGAAACACGAAGCTCTGCGAGAGATCAGAGACGGTTTAACTAAATTTGATGTAACTATCGAAGCCATCCAAAAAATGGTAAAACATCACTACCTGCCATAAGCGAGACGGAAACAACGACGATTGACTCTATGGAGCCAGGTAACTAAAGGTGCATTCAATTTCCTGTATACTTTATTCGGCTTTCAATGATTAAACCTTTAATTAGGTTGTTTAGACTTGAACCTAATTATATCAAGACAACAAATGAATGAACTAAATGAAATAATTTGCCGTTTCTTTTGTTTAGTTCTGTGCGATGTAAAAACACAAATAATTATGTTATCATGCGAATGTAAGCTGTAAAAGAGTTGAAAATTTATTACAATGTTATGGTGTTTTAAATAATGCATTCGATATTGATTCTTATGAATTCAAAATTATTTTCATAGAAGTTAATAATACTCTAAAAGAATTTTATTGAATCAATTAGTTGTATGACCCTTCAACCTCATCCATTTTTTGATGACATGTGGTGAGTAAAGACAATAAATACATAATTTCATTTCTAAGTTTTGCATATGTTCTCAATGCTTTTCAATTAATTATGAAATGAAAAATGTCACATACCGTAGCCATAGCAAGCTATAACTTCTTTCTGCAATTGGCAACGCCACACTGATTGCCTCGTCTGATAGCGCACCCACAAGTTACGTCAATTCAATCGCCGTAGTCGAGGCAACTGGTTGCTTCGTGTAATAGGACCTTATATCCAAAAATATACTTAAAAGATTTTTATACCTGATTGGTTGCTAATCTACTAAAGATAGCAACACCGCAAGACTGCATTTGCTCTAATGCATTGTTGGAATCGTCGAAACGAGTTCTCCATTTTCTCCCATCTCATTACTGGAAGCAGATACGTAAATTCGTCCGATATTAATACTAAAAGCAAAGCTTTGACGGCGATATCCAAGCGGTTCTACGACACAAGCAAGCCAGCGTTGCGCCGCGCAGAGAAGTGAGCAAGGCAGGTGCGGGCAAGAGCTTCAAGCTGGTGCAGGACTTGAGTATCTCGCTGCTAAGCTATAGCTGTTCGGTATATACTAAAGTAAACTAGCTAATTCTAAGTAACTGGCGAAATTTTCAGAGCGGGAGAGCTAACTAGCTTCATCTTCTGCAGATGAAATATTGTCCAGTATTGCATTATCTAAGTAACGGATTAAGTTCTCAGAACAGGGGGGATGACTAGTTTCATCTTCTGCAGATGAAATGCGCATTATCTAAGTAATGGATTAAGTATTCACAACGGGAGTGCTGACTAATTTCATCTTCTGCGAATAAAATACTGTGAAGTATTGCGTTATCAAAGGTACAGTGTCATTCGTTAAAGAATTCACTCCAATAAGTCTAGTTTAGCAAGTAAGGAAAACTTCCGTGGTTTATCACTGCTTTTTTTTTGCCGTGGATTTCAATTCGCATCATTTTTTTGGCCATATTCATTCCCTATCCTTTTGGTGACAATTCAAATCAATTCGCTCCGATTTATACACATTGCTACAGATTAAGTAAGATTTTGAATTCATTTCGAGTTAGAAACATTTGTTCACTAAACTGTTTTCCAAGCATTGCTTTAAAATTTGTTCCTTTTCTGTCAGGAGACTAAAGAATTCACTAAGCAGGCATACGAATTAAAGAAAAACTGTCAGTTTATCCTCTTGGGTTACTCGTCATAATCCGCATAATTTTGGTAAAAAATCTCTCAAATCTTTTTCGAATTTTCCAACATGACACTTACAAACGCGCCCTCGCACTCCGATCGCACGCGCTACTGCAGCGGTGCGCAGACCTGCCCTCAGTGGTGCTAAGGCCTTTTGTGAGGCCTTCTGTGAGGTGTCCTCTCGTGTGAGGCCTTCTGTGAGGTGCCCTCTCGTGTGAGGCCTTCTGTGAGGTGTCCTCTCGTGTGAGGCCTTCTCTGAGGTGTCCTGTTGTGTGAGGCC
>JACJUY010000367.1:152210-165271 GCA_014220935.1 Platorchestia sp. MABIK
CCTCTCATGTGAGGCCCTCTCATGTTAGGCCCTCTCATGTTAGGCCCCCTCATGTGAGGCCCCCTCATGGGAGGCCCCTCATGTGAGGCCCCCTCAAGTGAGGCCCTCTCATGTGAGGCCTTCTCATGTTAGGCCCTCTCATGTGAGGCCCCCTCATGGGAGGCCCCTCATGTGAGGCCCCCTCATGTGAGACCCTCTCATGTGAGGCCCTCTCATGTTAGGCCCTCTCATGTGAGGCCCTCTCATGTTAGGCCCTCTCATGTTAGGCCCTCTCATGTGAGGCCCTCTCATGTGAGGCCTCCGAGTTTCATCAGCACGTAGTCGCCCTCTCCCTCAGACACAGTCAGTCCGGCAGGAGCTGCAGTCCAGCTGCGGGTGAGGGCAAGAGAGAGGTTACCCGCACATCATCAAAAAATGCTTTATTTCAATCAATCAAGCCTGATACATATCATCTTGTACATTGGCTTTCAAATGCCTTATAACTAACACCAGGACGCAATGACGTCTACCCCCGGTCAAGCCGGTGCTCATTTGAGACACCTGGGCAGAGTGGGGTATTGTGCTTGAGTTGTCCCTTTACCCAACGGGGAGAAACCACTCGGCCACGGCGACCACCAAGAAATGTTCTATTTCCCCCTACTTCAATCTTACGTTCCGCTTGACCAAATCACGCTTCAATAAAACATGTGTGAACCCTTCTTTTATTGGTAAGTAAGGCGCGGAGCACGCAAATTGAAGGTGATAAACTTAAGTCATGTTTCAGTTTCATTTGCCCTCACTGACACTGATATGTTTATCTCAAGACTTCTGAACAGACCTTTGAATGCCGCAGAAATTGACCTCAACCTCGAACATCGTAAAACAGTTGACCAGGCCCCCCATTTCTTGACGAAAACGAAGTGCTTCGAATGCCGGCGTAAATGTCAAGTTCCGTTCTCGATAGGAGCGCTATCGCAACACAGGAAGTTCTCTTGTCTACAAGCAATGATCACATGTCTAGAATTCACTAAAGACTAAGAAAGGGCACTTATTACATAACTTGTAAAATAAACTTCCATATTATCCTCCATCACTATCTATTAGACTAGAAATACTTCGGTGTCAGCTTACATTCGCTTGAGTAATTTTCGCTAACATGGGACGATTCCAAGCTTCATGAGCAACGCATGCGAAGAATTTGTAATTCATTTTAACCTCATACAGGATGTCGTACTTGGTAGAAAGAGTTTTAGTTACGAGAAAAAAGTTTGTACACAATGCCTGAGGAACTTCAACTTGTAGTTTCCGCACCTTGATTACTTATAATTCCCATTTTACAAGCTTCTGAACATACATCAAAGTTGTGCTCTATTCACAAAACTCAGATAATTTTTAATAATGGTAGAAAAATACATTGTTCTTTCATAGAAAAAGAATCTTTGATGAGTTTGGTCTGTTTTCATGACATCACACATCCTAAGGCACTTCATAATATTTTCTGTAACTTTCTTATGGGTGTTTAACAAGGGTGAATTATCCAGGAGAAAAGATTTCTTATTTCCTTTCTCTTAATCTATATATAACCCTTAACATAACTAGTGTCTACTTTTATGTTCTCTCTATCAATATAGAACACTCATTTCTAAAAATTTTAAAACCCAATTGGTCACCATGCATTTCATGTCTCAATTTCTTTTAAATAAAAGGCTTTTCTTTCTTTCTTTCTTTTTGATATCGGTGTTCTTAATTTGCTCTTTGTTGGTTACCTTTACGTCAACGATTGTTCATCAATGTACATTTTTCCTCCCGTTATCTCCATAGGAAATAGTTCAGGATGCTAGTTCAGGAGAGCAGTATAGGAGCAAATTAACATTTTTACACATCGAAATATCAATTCAAGCGGAAAAATTTCTCTCCAAATTTCATTGTATTTTCTTTGTTGAAAATGAGCTTTAATAAGCCACACCCAGTTGCTTCATAAATTACAGAGAAACACCCAGACGCGAGTCAGAGGTATCAGCGGTAACATATTGATGAGAGTCGAAAACTGTATAAAACGATCAGAAATCTGCCGACGCAAAATCAAATTACTCTATTTAGAAATTCTTTTCCATGTGGACACGATAATTTGAAGCAAAAATTTTGAAATTATACTTTTATTTTCACTTATAGCATTTTGTTGAATCTCCACTGACTTACGTAATCATTTATAATATTTTGTATCATCCCCAATGGTTTTTGCTCTCATTGTAATATTTTGTGTCATCTTCCATGACTTTTGAAGTGTGATGAATTTTTTAATACAGGATGTTCCTCTCCGGATCATACTGTATTTGTAGTTTAGTTCTATGGAGGGAAAATATTTAGTGGTGCTCAAAGAGTGGAAACTCGGTTGAACTTTGTTAAAATGATTACGATTTTGAACAAGTAATTGCGTTGAAAAAGTGTTCATAAATGTGAATAGCTCTAAAAATTAAGTTTGCTTCATTAAACAAATTAAGCTAACTAACTCTTCAGCCTTTGTGAAGGGCTTGAGTAATGTCAAAAGACATCAACAATTTAGAGCTCTTAAAATTTCAAATTTTCAGATATGATGAAAAACATTGCAAGGCTGCGAACTAATCAGTGTATTCTCCATTGTCTAACTCCTCAGCATATACGAGTACTCTCTACTCTAACTCTACATTCTCTCTACTTAAGCTCTGCATTCTCTATGCCCTTAAACTACCCTGTATTCTCTCTACCCTCAAACTATTCTGAATACTCTCTACTCTCTAACTACTCTGTGTACTTTCTACTCTCTAACTACTCTGAATGCTCTCTACTCTCTAAGTACTCGTTATGCTTTCAACTCCCTAACTACATGGTTTACTCTGAGTTGAACGAACCCGCTCGCTCATCTGAAAATCAAACTTCACTTTTTTGTGGTAGCTCATTTGATTAGACTGCAGTTTACTGAAGACTGTTAAGCGATAGGAATCAGGATCATACATCAGCTCTGATGCTATTCGCATCATTCCATTCTGCTGATTATTTTGATAAGGAGCGGCCTTAGCGCTGCTCCCTTCATCATGAAGGCGCGGGGTCGGAGCGGCGTGGGAGGCGCCATAGAGACTCGCCGCCGCAATCGCACTCGATCACAGCGAGCCGAAAGTAAGCTAGGTTTCCGGGCTCACCGAAAATAGACTGCAATGACAGGGATAGAAAATTTGTTTTCTTCCCCTACGATTCAGAATGAAGAGAATGTTTTATTTTTTATTTTGTTAGTTATTTTAAGTCGTTCTGCGGAAAGTTTCTGAAGTTCATAGAAAACAGAAAATGGCAATTTTGCCACAATCGACTCCGTACAATGCCTTCATTTTCATCATGAACTGACGAGCTACTGGATAATACGTCTCTCATTGTCGCAGGAACAATGATGACATGAAAGAAATTATGAATCTTTGAATGGTGCTAAAAAGACATTGGTTCCTCTACTGAGTGACCTAAATGCAGGTATACATCCATTTCGTACGCTAAATTTCAAATACGAAACGAATTAAATCTAAGAGTAAAAGTTTGGCGACTACTTGGATTTGAAAACTCTAGGTTTCATAGTAATTTGGTCTTGAACATATCATTCAGCTATTTACCAAAAGACTCACATTCCTGGATTAGGAAATTTCCCCTGTAAATTTATTTAAATCATTGCAGGAGTGCAACTCTGGGCCACTATCTTTGAACGAAATGACTAAGAAATGGAGAGAAGTTAGCGTAAAGCGACGAAAATGATTCTAAAACTCTGTCCCTCAGTTAGGAGCATCTCCAACTGACTAAATACATTTCCCTTGAACAGAGACAATTACGAGGTAAATCAATACAAACCTACAAATGCCATTATGGCTTCAATGATGTTACCTCATGTAGGCCTTTACGACGCTGAGGACAATGTCAGAACCAGAAATAATAGCTGAAAATTACTTCGAACAGAAATTTGCAAGGACAGCCCAGGCTCTAACTTTTTTCTATTCAGAATGATCAGCATTTGGAACCAACCACCAGAAATGTTGACTCAGCTAGTACAGAGAATACCTACATAAATTGTCTTGACGATTACTTAGTAGGTAATCCCACACTATTCGCAAGTAAAGAGCACAAAAATTATGTGCGTACTTTAATAAGCACTATCGGAAGCTGTACATTATTTGTGTAATGTATTTCCGATTCCATTGGTAATGCCTCGTCAGATAGTAGCGTCAGTATGGCGTGCAAAAAGCGAGGATCATGGTTCTAATATTTGTAATAATGCGGAGAAAACGGTCAAATCTCGGGACCACACTTTACGTAACAGCTGCATTAAAGAACATCCTGTTAACGTTAATGTGCTGGTGTTTGTGTGTAAAAATTTATTGCTGTAAATTTGTTTCTTTGATGCCTGCGCGAGTTTGGTGTCTGACGGCACGGGGCTCGTAGACATCACGAAAATAGGCCGCTTAACTCGTTTCTGTAGCCAAATTTTTTTTCTTCTTTTCTTTCAACAATTGAGCCCATTTACATGAACAACCCATTCAAATTTTTCATCATGTTTTACGAATGTGAAACGTCAGCTTACGCTTCCAAGTGGAGACCCAAGTGGAGACCAAACTATATAGTGCTGATTAGGTAATGGATTATATAGTTGAACTGCGAGCAATGAGGTTGCTGTAACGACAAAGACTAATATGACATTTGTTCACTGATTTTGAGGAAGACCTGCGGAGTAAAACAAATGTTTACCGAGAACTTCCACCCTAGCTGTATATGAGCGGGAAGAGAGACCGCGAGAACGAGTATGAAAAGTCCCGATAAGTAAGTAAAAATAAGTTTCCAGCCCCTTTACTGAAAAATGAAACGTGAAATTTGCTCAAGCAACGTTTACGAATTTTCACTTATGCTTAGGTCATGCCGTAGATCTGCACTCCATGGATGTCAATCTGCTTAGAATTGAACAAAATATAGCAATAGAAATGAGCAGAGTGGCCGTTACAGGACGAGGGGAAAATTCACACGATAAAATTTACTTAAAAATTTATTGGTGAACAAGCATTTTCCATGGTAAATTAAATTGAACATCAAATAGAAAGTTGAAAAAACTGTCTGAAGAGGCAGTATTAAATATATGTCATAAAATGATCATTAGTGACAGATCGCACTCACAATACAGCTAGGGAGATTAATGTAAGGAGAACGTAAATTATATACGTGAGTTCTACGCGCAAAGCAAGTGAATTTCACTTGTCATATGCTTCAATGAATAATTTCAGTTATCTGAATCATAGATACGAATGTAGAATTTCAATTTGCACGTTGCTACTATGTTGCATGCTGTCACAAAAAAGAGGGTTTTTTATTTTACATCATTTGATAAGCGAAAGATAAATGTAGAATTAAGCCCCATGTTGTCACCGACCGAATACAGAGTATGGCAGTCATGCACGAGCATGCAGCTAAACAAACCAACACGATCTTCACGAGACGATAAATGTTTCGCAAGTAAGCCAGTCTGCTTGCGATGTCAAAAATTCTAGTGCAATTTTTAAATTAGAGCTATAATTCAACAGTAAAATTATTTTCTAAGAAAACAGTAAACAATACTGTCCTTTCTATTTTCGATCCCTCATTTTGTTTAACAGATCAGTACGCCGGATGTCTCACAAAAGTGTGATTTTCAAATTTTTACTTCACATTATGTATTAAACGTAGATGCCTTTGAAGTAGAATTTAGTGTACCTTTGAACGTCAACTTGTGTACTTTTTCGAGTTAAAATTATGTTTATTTACCTTTGAACGTCAACTTGTGTACTTTTTCGAGTTAAAATGATGTTTATTTATGTTTATATTTTATGACTAATACGCAAAAAAATTGCATTATTTTGCTCCTGGATACGAAAGATCTTCAAAAGTGTTGTTAGTAAGCTTTCTTGCTTGAAAACACTTAATAATAAAGCAGAACAGCAAATAAATCAATTTCATTAAAAAACATTCATTTGTAATGGTGAAACCATTTTCCTTTGGAGATCATACTTACATCTGCATCTATTCAAACCACTGGCAACTGTTGTTTTCTGGACGTTTTTGATATCGAACTCTCACTGCAAGCGTCGTATTTCGAATCATTTGCGGATTGTTTTCGAACGTATCAACAGTTTGGATACGTTTTTGTAAATTTTGTGAGTCAATTGATGATGTTTCGTAAACTTTACCTTTAAAAAATCAGCAGAAAAAAATAACACGGAGTCAGATCAGGACTGCGCGGTGGCCATTCTACCCAAGCTCACTGCCGAAGACACGCTTTCCAAAAATTTCGTTCTAACAGTTATTAATGGGACCAGTTCTGTGGCATGGCGCTCCATCTTGCATTCACCACACCCTGTGGAATCGATTTGATAAACAACCCGCTGCTGTGGAACAACTTGTTTTTCGAGCGTGTTCACGTATTTTGGCCATTCAATTCAAGTTTCCATGTTATCACCTCACTCATTTCAATTTATAAACATGTGCAAATTTCAGTTTAAATTGAAACTAAGCTCAAGCTTTTACTGTCAATATTAAATTACAAGTATTTTGAAATACTGATCCTTTTTCATGAGACAACTTGAACTGGTATTTTATTTTAAAAACAGAATTCTTGCGTGCTTAGAAATATATTCAGTTTGCAGAGTGAAATAAGGAGATGATGAGACCAAGCAAACAAGAAGACTTTAATCATTACTTGACCTCGTCGTATTTATCCTGTTATAACCTTGTAAAAACCATGGAAATAAATTCGCCACCAACCTTGAGTAGCCTGGGTGCACAATGCACACAAACGCGAGGAATGTGATCTTAAACGCAAAGCTTTGTCATTGTTTATATCCTTAAGGTATAAAGGAAAAATGTTATTGAACAGTTGTTAAAATAATCATGAAAATTGTCCAGGTTGCAATAAATGCTTTCTGAAATAATTACTGTGTTATAATGAATTGTTAAATAATTTTTTTTCGAATTCTATTTATTGCAACCTGAGCTGTGCGTAATCATTTTAACAACCGTTCAATTATAATGTTTTAGAAGTGATTAATACCTAAAAAACATATTCTACTTAGCTTAACATAAAGTAATGTTAACTTAGCCGTAGCATGGTTTATATAAAATTTTGACCTTAACCTATACCATGTACTCCCAAAAAACGTTTTTCCGTATAAAATAACACGAATCAAAACTGGTCGAACAGATTATACTTCCCAAACCTATATCTGATTCTACCTCCTCTCGTCCACCCTGCTTCAACCCAATCTTGATAATGACAATATGTTTCTTTTCCAATTTCACAAACTTTCGAAATTGTTCGAGTTTTTTACTTGATAATATTCGTAGAAACATTGAAATAATTTATGTTGAAACACTGCCAATCCATAAAAACTTATAACACTGTCAGTCTATGAAGTGCGACGTTTCGATAGTACGAAACATCATCATCACACCAAAAATTTATAGAAAAACTTTACGGTCTCATTAATGCTGACGTAAATCCAATACGTGAGCTGCATTAGACGTTACACAGATGTTTGAAATGCCAGCACAAAATGACAAGATAAGCAACACTGTACGGTAGTTGGGTGAAATCACGGCACATAATGACTAGTTAAAATGACATTACACAACGACTACAGCGCATGTCTATGATATGAGATCAAGGCTAAATGGACGATCGTGCCGATATAGAACAGAAGTACTATTGAATAATTCCAGAGCAAAGAAAGCATTTGTATTTTCATATGAGGCAGGCTCAAGTTCCTAAATGAGTAATGTTTCCATTTTTTCATATGTTTCGACCAACATGTTTATAAAAATTTATGTACTGAATATAGGCCTCCGTTCAAGGGCTTGCAGATACAATCACTACGGAAATTGTTAAAAATAACCCGTTGGTTGTTGTGGGCAGTTGACCTTTGTGCGAGGGTCATCCTAGTCATTCAAATGTCCCTTCAGGGGGTTACAACTATTGTATCTATGGGATTTAGCGCTCCCCAAGGGTACAATGGGAAGTTCCGAAATAAGAGTTATGTAGGTTTTCTTTTTATTGAAATGAAATAGTTTTTCATTTTGCTAAGGACTATTTATTTTCTGTTCACTGTTGTCCTGTTTTTCAGCGCCTCTGACTTTATTCATCAACTTTTATCGTGTTTCATAACCTTCCTTCTCAACTTACTACTTCTATGCGCAGGATACCCTGTGTGGGAACACACCTTCTGTATATATTTCTGGTTCCCTTACCTCAATGCTGAATGGTGCCTTCATCCTTCCTCTGAACATCCTTGTTGAGGTAAAGGAGGCTGAAACTAACTTATAATCAATCAATCAAGCAATGCAAAGGCAACATTTATTAACACACTAGCATTCTCTTCTGTAACACTTGAACTAGTACATCACACTAGCTCTGTCTAGTTCATTGAAGTCATAATTTCCTACTAAGAAAACAGTGATTTTACTGCTTATTTGATAAATGCAGACTTTGATTGATGTATCTGGATCAGTTAGCTAAACAAAAGCTTTAAAAATGGTCTTCAGACGCGTTCATCTGTTTGTAATTGTCTTGCATTTTATTATCGTGAAATGTGTTGATAAATAAATATAAAAATCAGAATTGTTGTCGCAGCTCAAAATTCGGTCAAAAAAAAATTGTTTTGTTTATCCAAATATTGGGAAAATTTTGAGTATCTATAGCAACCTTTCGAGTTTTGGGATTTTTGAACAGAAATTTACCCAATTTCTGCAGACTTTATATGCTTGATTTAAAAAGGTGAGAAAAACGCTCTATGTTAACCTGCTGAGCGTCGCTGTCATCATTCATGGTCTCTCCAGCACGGGAAGGCTTAACGTACACAGATTTCTGAGAGGCGCCTATCGAAACTTCAACTAAAATATCCAGATCCACAGTTGAATTTAATAATGTGTGAGGTTCCATCCGTCCTCTATCCCGTTGCTTTCAATAAAATTATAACGCTTTATCTTCTACAGAAGTGTGTGCTGAGATCAACTGATGAATTCGTTGCTCTGTTACGGGGTAAAATTCTGAGCGGTATGATTGCATCATTAGATGTTGAATTCTTGTTCACCAATGTACCTGTTCTGGAGACGAATGGAATGATTTTCAAAGGCATATATAATACTTCTCCACCTAACATATACGAAGCAATTCCTCACAATTTGCACTACTGCATGAAGCTCGTTTTCGTCACTGCTCCGCAGTGTGTATGGGGTGTAGCCATGGGTATTCATTTTGGGTCCTTGTTTGCCAATTCTTTTATTCCCTGCGTTGAAAACCTAGTGTTGAGCATCGTGCCTGTTCAACCAACATTGTACGGCAGGTACGTGAAAGATATTTTCGTCAAAGTCAAGTGAGAGGAGCATTTGAATATGTGCAGAAATTGGATTGAGTTTCGGGGTTGAGTTTTACGTTTAGTGTATAGGAGAAACTGGCATGCCTGAATACTTTAGTTGAGGCTTCAAAAGGGACCTTTCAGAGATCCTTGTATACTAAATCTTCCCACGCTGAAAAAGCATAAATTATGATTACGATGCTCTGCAGGAGTGAAAAAGGGTATTATTGATAGGTTATTAAATAGAGCGTAAAACGTTGGCAGCAGCCGTGGGAATTGCCATTCAAAAATCCTATATCTTGATTGGTTCCTAGTTAATAACAATATTCCTCTGATCAGCAGAACAGTTGAAAACTTTGGAACTGAATTCTTGAGCTGGGAAAAAAATTTTGCTATTAATACGTTTCATATCAGCATATTTCACGAAAATCATCTGCAAAAGAATGAACAAATATGAAGATAAGGACATTGTTAAAACTTTCATGAAACGAACAGATCAGGATACGGTGATCAAATTTTGTTTGTATTCTAAAAATATTGAAATCAGTTGGATTTTAGTAAGGAATAGTATTTCCAGATCCACGGTCAATGATCTAGACAGAGGTGACGTGATATACCAGTTCGAGTGATGCAAGAGAGAGCATGATTCTGTTAATAAATTTTACGTGATCATGAATGGGATAACCCTGAAACAAAGATTAACTACGCCCAAAAATCAACGTTCCATTACTAACCATTTTTGTATTGACTGCAGTTGCACGCCCTCGAACAAAGTCCTATATTTAAAATCGAAATTTTTATGTAATGAAATTAAATTAGCATGTGCAAAAAACAGCAGCTCTGTGTGTTCAAAAACTTAAACCTGCTCACAGCGAAAATTTAAATAATTTTTCGTTATGAGACTATTCAATAGAACTGCAGGTTAGATGGTTTGAAAAATTCGCTCGATCTTCCATTTAGTCTTGATTTCATGTGATAAACACACGCTGTAGTCGTTATGCAATGTTATTTTGTCTAGCCATCATGCGCTGTGATTTTACCCACCTGCCGTACAATGTTGCTTATCTAGTCATCTTGTACTGTGATTATGAAATATCTGTATTGCGCTGATGTAGCTCAAGTGTTAGATTTACTTTTTTAAGAACTTGGCCGTTAAATTTCTCACAATATTTTCAGCGTGATGATGATGTTCGTAAGATCGAAGCTACATTTCATAGACTGACAGCGATACAGCATTTTATGGATTGGCAGTGTTTAGTTAAATTTATAATTAATTTACGCGAATTTAGTTACATGAAGATCTGAATTAATAACAATATGATAGTAGATGGATTATTCAGTATTTCTATTTTCAACTTCTCTTACCTTCAACTTGTACTCACGATAGCCATAATTTAGAATGTAACTGCAGTTAGTTGATTACTACCGTGAGTCAAATAACAACTATCCCTAAAATATTCACTATCGTTGCACAATTCATACTACAGGAAACTAACAAGGTGAACGTTTCTATCAGATCACCGCCAGCCATTTCTACGACTGAAATGGCAACTGGCAACGATCACTAATTTCTTTTGTCTTGAGCTTGTAGTGAGTTTTTGTTACACGCTCATTAGGAACTAATGAGTCGCCCAGAAACTCTACACCCTCGCTCTGAAACCTCATCTCATTAGAGCTCTCATTAAACACGCCATCGAGGGCGTATTGATGACTTAATTACTGAATAACTTGAACTGTCGTGCGAGCAGTTCTCATTATTTTTTGTTGCTTGCTCAGCAGTGAAGTGGGAAATTATGAGAGTTGAATTTACAATTCAAGCAACGTTGCTTGACGGCACTCACTGGCTGCAGTGGTGACGGCTGCTCACCTAGAATTCATTTCTCTTGACAACGAACAAAACAAGCAAATGAAGTGTCTGTCTCTTGTGGAAAACATAAAACTAGCCTAAATTGAGCAATATTCTTCACACCCATCTGTCACGTAATATTTAGAGGATTCACACCAAACTGACAATCGCAGAATGTAATAATATTAATGCCCTCATATCGAACATTCAAGGAAAATTTGAGCTCAAACTCCAGCGAAGGTGTCCTTCCACCTTGGTTTCACTTCATGTTCAAGAAATGCATTTTTAGCCCAGCGTGCTAAAATACATGTAGGAGTCCCGAATAACGTTGAGTTTGCACAGCTGTATGTCAATTGTTTGAATAATTAATAAAAACTGTCTAAATAACCTTTATATTCACAGAGATTGAATTTTTCTGCAGAATCTAAGGGCGAAAATATTCAACGTGTTTTATGCCGTACGGGAAGAAGTGACAGCACTACAAGGCTGTACAGAGTGTGTGTGTAGTACACAAACACTGTATTCAGATAACACTGCAACGTTATATCGAGGGCAGTCAAAGTCAGTGTAGGCACATGTGAAAATAGAGAATAAAAAACTACAAATTCTATAAAAATGTGCAAACCATGCATCATATTTGTATTTCGAACCATCGTGAATGACTTGTAGCAAATGTACGCTGAGGCAACATGATTTGAAGTGACCTCGTTTTAATTTTGTCGTTTCGTTTACATTCAACTTGAACGTTTCGCTCTCGCGTTCTGATAATCTTTAATTTCAGAGTGTTACGCAGCGTAGCATTCTGTTTACCAGCGACGTCAGGCGGCAGCTCTCCATGTTTCTATGAGAAAGTCATGCAGGGTGATATATGAAAGTAGTGTAGCCTGTAGGATGCTGGGAAAAAAGACTCTACGTACAATCCCAAACGAATGTAAGCTATAAAACTTCTATGGAATTTTGTTCGTGAAAGTCTTGACCTATACGTAACACATGCATTTGAGCTCGTTTAATTTCAACCGTTTTTGCGAAGAACCTACCTTAGCTAGTGTTACGAACGATAAGTCTTGCAAAAATCATTTGATAGTTTTCTTAAAATGCAGGTAGAAAGTTCTGTCTTTTGTAATACTTCTTACTCAGGATAAGGAGTGGGGTTCTTATTTCTTGCTCGTTCAGTTAAGTTTCAAGTTAATGTTAATGGTATCTAATACCTTCTAGCCAGTCCTTTTACAATTTTCTCGACGTATTAGCTTTTAAATGTTGAATTGCATTGCAATGGAGGGTTCGGAAGAAACTCATTAATCAACACAGATGGAGATCCTCGGCTTGGTTAGCTTAAAAATCGGATTTTACTAAAGCAATAAATATTCCATTAACCTTACGTTGAGACTGATGCTCGGTAAATATTATTTTCCCTTTCATTCAAGGACGTATTGACATGTATAACTCAAGACGAACGTACCGCACCATTTCGCACCTTTTCATAGTAAATGACATACATTGCTCAACAATAAATAAATCACATTGCTTAAAAAAACAGTCAAAATAAATGAATTT
Source organism: Platorchestia sp. MABIK (assembly GCA_014220935.1). NCBI lineage: Eukaryota > Metazoa > Arthropoda > Malacostraca > Amphipoda > Talitridae > Platorchestia > Platorchestia sp. MABIK. The sequence goes on from JACJUY010000367.1 coordinate 164,970, forward strand.
CCGCGCGCCTTAGAACTCTTCATTGCTATTTTTAAGGTCAGTATTTCAAACTCTTGTAGCTAAAAGTTTTATGTTTACGTTATTTATTTTTCAACTTTCATATAGAATGGCGTTTCCTTAGGTACATACATACATGCATATACCAGGCCTCTCCTCCCTATGGGAGGGAAGCCGACAGCAGGCCACAATCATCACCCTTAGTCACTAGGAAGCGAGAGAGGCAGCACTGGCCTCACCAGAACTGCCAGGATCAGCAGCAGCCCAGCACAACCACCTTCCACAGTCAGGCCCGACAGCCATAG
>JACJUY010000367.1:165492-225374 GCA_014220935.1 Platorchestia sp. MABIK
GTACCTAAAATGCTCTACCTATTCTAACACTTCACCATTCATCCTCACATCCAAAGTACCAAACACTCCTCCTCTTGAACATCTCATCACTTTCCATTTATTCATTTATTTTTATTTATTCCTCAGTTTACGCCTTTCGTACACTCTACCAAACTCTGCAACCAGTCTCCTCAGCTTTTCCTCTGAATCAGCCACAAGCGCTGTATCATCTGCAAACAACAGTTGACACACTTCCCAATACACACCATTTCGTCCCGCCAACTGCAACTGCATCAACTGTTCCCTAGGTAAGTTAATTCTGCATTCCAACATTACATTTCTTACAAGACTTGCTGAGAACACCGCACTCTAAGCTTCCACAGTACAGTTGACCATGGCATCACATTTAGATTCACTGGTTGTGTTAGAAATTTTACAGCCACTTATTACTGTTCAAAAATTGTAATCTATCGCCGTGTTTTTATTTTATCTCGTGTATCAATGACTGTATTCCATAATTAAGGATGACAGAATGATAAACCTAAACATTTTACATATTTTGACTGCAACTTGATTCTCCCGCTGCTCCTATCTAAAAATTCGAAACTTGCTCATTCGTGCATTTTCTACTTCAGACAACTCTTTTTCAAGTACGCTGAGCAACACAGTCGTCGGTACAGTATAACAGATTGGAGGAGTGTTTCATTTTCTAGGGAAAAAATTGAAAACTATAAATATCATTATTACTATGATATTCACTTAGCGCTCTGAGATCGCCAAGCATGAGATCACTAACCAGATAATAACTCAGGTGTTTATTAAATGAGATTAATACAGTGGTGCTTGCAGGTGCTTTCAATAGCAATTTGTCACTAGCTCAGTGAGCGTCCTATATTTTTGTATTCCTAAATATATAAAAATGAAAATGAATGTAATCTAAGGCTTAGGATTAATAAACCAACTACCTCACCTATCCTCAGCCTTTGTATTATGAACAAACATTGAAATTCATTTCAGCGTAAACGTGTATTTATTTGTTTTAGATGTGCGTGTTTGATGTACAATACAATGTCATTTTGTAAATCATATTGGTCAACCCTTTTTATTTTTTGAAAATCACCCATTACGGTATTTTCGTCTGTTCAGTCAGCTGTTTTCGAAATTTTCTTTTCGCCAAGCTTAGAGCAAACTGAGAAAACATTTTTTCTACATAGCTCGCAGAGGATTTAACTTCTGTCACGGCTATTGCAATACCTTATGTTTTCTTTTCGCGAATTAGATGTGTGTAAATTGCTTACTAGATATTTTCAGAATCTGATAGGTTACCTTCTAGTATGAACTTTTCGTAAGTACGGAAGTATAAACTTTTTTCTCTCTTTTTCGGAATGCAAAAGGTTTTGGTTAGCTTTGTGCGACAACCCTTTCCTGTTTCCAACTCGGGAATTTCATGTTCCGGCATAATTTAGGTAGAGAATTAAAAAAAAAATTATTTGGTTAAACAACTTTCCCGAGCTGGCTAGTAGGTACGCACTTGTTGGTTGGGATGCATGAAAAACAAGGTTCACATTTTTGTCACGTCGACTTTTAGATGTGTAATCATTTACTTCCACCCATTACGCTCTCAACAATGTCAGTGACTGCCTTAAAAACCTAAGCTTATGTGTGATGGTATAGAAAAGGTGCTCTCCAGAGCGAACTTCGTCAGTATTTACAGTACTGATAAGTTTCATGCACCCGTACCATGAACAAAATATTCTAAAGAATTGAATTTTCTTCTTAATTTATATTCAACTCCTGACAGGCTATCGTCTGCTTTATTTGATTTGCATTTCAATTTAGGACCATCATGTTTAGCACTGTTCAAAATCCGAATGGTTGAAATGAGTTTGGTGTTTCAATTTTCATGTTCTACTTTCTCCCTTACTTTCGTTCTCATATCCTGGTAAATAAACAGAAAACTTACATATGTTCTATTTTCTTTGACTTCACTATTTCATTCCTAAATATTGCTTCAAATAGCTAGCTCAATATTGTACCAATAGCTTCAAATTGCTTCATAACTATATGTACATTTAGGTTTTTATTCCAGTACAAAGACAAAATTCCTTCGTGTCATTGTTCTTTTTAAATTAAGAAATTTTGTTGCTCACGATGTTCACGATACCAGTATGTCAGCTCTGCGAACCGAACAATCCAAACATTAACGAGTTAGACGAGTTCAGACCCAGAGATTGGTCTCGGAATTTGAGCTAGTCAGTGTCATCTACAATTTGACTCCATTCGGATTTTCATTGTTATACCAGAAATTTCCATTTCAATTTTTCTATTGTAGGTCATACCGATTGAGTAAATAAACTCAGATAATCAGAATCCCTCTTTATTTACAAACTTAAACCTAATATCAAAGCTTTGCCAAGTGTTCATACTTTAGAATTGGTTTGCTAAACGTGTGTCAATTATTTACTTACTCCAATTTTAAACCCAGCCAGAGTTACAACTTTTATATTATTTGAAAAGTGCGAACAAGTTGGCATTCTAGCAGACTTATATTTAAATCATTTTAATTCTTAGAGAGCTTCTTTAGTTTTAGATTAGCCTACTTTTGAAGTGTGTTCGTGTAATTTTTTAGTCACCTCTCTTGAGTAGTTCACTACTTCATTATTTGTATTTCCCTCTTGAATATTTCTGAAGACAGTATTGTAATATTCTTATTCGACTCTATTTAAAAGCTGCCTTCACCCGAAAATTTTAGCTCTAAGTTGTTTTTATTTTAGTTTTTAGTTGTGTTTTCGCGTTTTCTATCACCTTCGTTAATTTTTTCAGGCATTCGACAACAGGAAAATAAGTACGAGTTATCGACGCACTTGATCGTTGTACTTATTCTTCCGCAAATCTCGCTGACAATAAAATAAGGCGCAGAATTTCTGTTAGTGATATAAAACTTAGGAAATGCTGAGTGCGTCGTGTCGTCACTGCATACCTCATCTTTTTATACTGCTGTAGCTCGAACGTTCAATTTTTTCAGATGCAGTGGAAGACTAACCTACTACGTAACATCATATAGAATACGCAAGAAGGTTTGAATTCAGGAGTCAATAATTTTTTTACGCTTGCGCGCTTAGTAAACGTGAAATATTTGGTGTTGCTCACGTAAAAGCTATTTCGATGCTTGATACATATACTAGCAGTCCAGCTCGAGAGCCTGATTTTCCTAAATTTACACCATCGTATGGTATAAGCACGTAACATAGTCAAGCCGACTGAGAACACACTCTGCCAGCATCACCACAACAAATGTCATCGTGGTGGCACTTCTGGCAAAGTGCTGGTAACGAGCTTGAAAATTTGCCCAAGCTTGTTGTAACAGAAAACCACTGTTCGTACAACGGGATGCGTTCATTGAAAACGGCGTTGAATAAATCTTCAGATGCGACATCGTCATTGTACGATTTCCACTCCGAGATATTTTAGTTCAGAAGTCTTCGACTTGGAAATGTGATGCAGTCTTATTTTAGAAGGAGAGAATATTCGACAAACTTTTCGGCCTGCTAAGGTGTTTTCGATCATTAAAATTCTTCAAGATGTTTAGGGTTGAGACCATTTCAAATTTTTTCAAAAGTTTGAGTCTGTCTACATTTGTGAAGCCAATGTTTTTGTTTGTTTGTTTCGTCATTTTAAGTTCCATAAAGAACAGTTTTAACAATTGAAGGCTAGCAAATCTGTTGAGAGTTATAATGCATTGCATGTATACCCCGGACGTTCTTTACTTTTTAATTGCACCAAATTTGAATTCTTCCTGTTCTTTTTGACTCAAAATATTTTACAGTTTTTGACCAAGTACTTATGCTCCCTCAGCTTCACGCGGAAAAAATTCCAAGCATAATTGTTGAAAAATTTTTCGATAAATAAATGTATTGCAATTAATTTTTTTTAATAAATATATCTAGCAATTCTCTCATAAGGTTTATTTACAGCGCTACTCATCTAATTTTTATATATTACCTAGCGAAATTCACTTGTGGCAGTAGACGAACTGCAATAGTAATTTTCACAGCGAGTTGTAATTTAACGCTGTAAAGTAAAAAAATAACTTGCCAAATTTCGCAACAGATGAATATTTAGTTCTTTTTTCTTTGTTTGATAGACTCTGCGGGAAAATAGCAGTGAGACACACTTTCCGAAGGTAAGAAATTGTTCCAGAAAATCTGTATATATCAATGGATGAATTGTTCCACGTTGAGTTATCGAATGCTTAACACTTTGACCGCAACGTGCGCCACCGGAGGCCACGAAGGAAATTTTTATAATGCTGCTGACCGACCAGTAGTCAGACTCAATTTTCATAAATACTTAATTAAAGTTTAATGAAGGTACGATCCAGTTAATGTTTGTTATTTCCAAAATTGTTTACTTCAATTGACTTTAAATTTTAGTTGAATGCTGAACTTAAGTTTAACCAATTGCAGTTATAGTGTTAATGTTCCTGATGGCAGGTCATCGAGAAGTAACCAGCAAATTCCAAAGTCTTGTAAACAGCAATAAACACCTTAGGTAGAGCACGCAGTTAATACACTCTCCTTGAGGCTTTATTCATATCTTCATAAGCGAAAATTTTTTTCGAGTTATTCAAAATTTGAATTCAAGTAAAAAAGAAGTCAGATGAAAACTTATCGAGTTTTCCTCAACGGTGATCCTGTAACTCAATATCACACTCACTCAATCCATACACTATCATTCGAAGTTACAATAATGCTTTAACTTTTAGATGTAACTCACAACTCACAACAAGTGTTATCCTGTAACTCACTATCACACTGACTGAATGCATATGCTATCATTCGAAGTTACGCTAACACTTTAACTTTTAGATGTTATCAGGGTATAAGCGTTTGATTTCCGCTGGCAGAACTCTTGCTTCTATGAAGAGACATTCTGTTCTAGTATTACACTAGCCGTTCACTCAGAGCATGTTACACAGCGGGTGCATAAGTGATTCTTATTGATTCTTATTTCGTACTTACTTATCAATGTACCCCGTCTAACTTTTTCGCTGGAGCATGCATGTTTTTCGCCGCCCAAGCGATTTAATTACTTTGGCGGCGAAAAACATGCATGCGGAGGGCGAGAAAGTTGGTTACTTTTTCACTCTTTTTAATAATTTGCAGTGGTCACGATGAACTCTTAAATCACATATTAGGCGCCTGTTGTATCGCATAATTGTCACTTAAATGTGCATTACCTACTCCATTCTGCATATTTTGAAACTAGTAGTTCGCGTGTTCGGTAAATTACACCGGGCAGCTCGATATTTTGGGTGTAACGCTTTTAATTTTTGAAATCAGTTCAAATTAGTTTCCCCATTAATTTTACGTACAATCTTAGAACTACTACAGCATAATTTAAATAATTTCGAAACCCCTCTCAAATAGAGGGTTTGTTGAAATTAGTGATAAGCTAAATGTCCCTCTTCAGTTCTGCAAATACTGTAACTCAATCATTATTCCGCTCTGCAATATTTTCCAGTATCTTTCCTCCTCTCATCAGTCTCAAAAAGATTTTACCCGCCCATCTCTAAATGAAGTTGTATAAATTTGCCCAATTCTATCGTTATTGACTCCATCATTGCCTTCCACGATTTAACTTTACTTTCGTTTTCTCTTGCCTGCCTTACATGCCGCTGAAATAACCCCCCGCCTCCCTCACCAGCGGGCCCCTACTTGCCCTGCACATTAGTCTAAACTATCGCTAATGAGGCCGCAGTTACCCTAATTACCCGCCCATTACCATCTCTCGACACGAACTCCACAAAGTCCGTGTGTCTCTGCCACGCCGCCTGCAATCTGTCCTCAACTGTCCGCTTTAATCGTGCGCAAGCCAGACACAAAGTGTGTGTGCTTCCACTCTCCGCACATCATCTGTCTCAATAATCTATGATAGAATCATTTAAATCGTTCGTGAACTCTCAGAATAAATAATTATTGTCGTTGTGTTTGATAAAGTCGTTCATGATCCGACCCCTGAGTCGATATTGAGAAGAACACAGTCATAACCGACCGTGGCAACAGACTTCGCCTCGCCCCTACATGTCCGTGGCCGCCTTTATCGAGTCTTTCAGTTCACTCATCGCTCGAATAATTGACGATAAATCATCATTATTTGCAACTTGTACGCCGTTATTGGAAGTAAACTGTCCGTCGTAATGTTGTGTAAACATTTCCGCTCTGTTCATAAAAGGAATTTTTTAGTGCTTTGCTGCGTAATCAAGTGCAAATCATCGTCCGAACCCGCCCACTGTAAAGAGTCAGGTTGAGTAAGTCTGAATGCCCGTATCAGGCACAGGCCGTCCGTCTTCATTGTTCTGCGTGGGATCTTCCCCTCGCGTTGCCCTGAGCAAACTGAGAGTGACACCTCCATTCTGTTGTTTTCCGATGCCATGATTGGTCATGCTGCGGCTTGGTGCAAGCGACGAGGGCAACATAAGAGCAACCAAACTATTTAAAGCGCTCAAATGCAAAGAATCTTTGCTTTCGTTGTCTATAATAAAAGAATTGGATGGAAAATTTGAATTAATAGTTACATTTCATGGCGAAATATCAATTACGAGGGCAACAAAATTAGTCACATTTTTTATGACCTAATTCCAATGGAAACATTTCTGAACGCCATTTTAGTAAAGGTTTTTAGGGGCAATACAAGAAGATATTTTATGTTCTCATTCAATAATTATCGGCCAACACTACAATCTAGAAGCAATCCGAGGAGTTCTGGAATGACTCTATTTCTAAATTCCAACTCGAGACGAGACGAATTTTTTTAGCTGTCAATGTAATTCGCTTTAAACGTGAATGATGAAAAAAAAAGCCCAGACATTCAAAAACAACCACAATATATGTTCACAAAACTTTATCTCTTGCCATAAATAACGGGAAACAAAAATTTTTGACTGTTTAGTTACCACGTCACTTGTATATGTATATTATATAAAAAACTTTGGATCAAGGAAATCATTGAGTGAACTGTCAAAGAGTTCTTTCTCTCAGTTTACCATGAGCGTCTCTGTTTTATACGTTCAACTAACTTTTATTGAGAAAAGAAAGATTTGTAAACTCAATTATTTTCTATACCAAACTTCAGAATTTATTCCTCCCAGGTTAGGTTGCTGCAGGAACAACGTAACTTGTTCTTATATTTTACATGCAACAATGCACACTTGTGCTAAATAAATCTCTTAAGTCTTTCAAATTCTTCATAGGGTCGACCATACTTAAATTATATTTTTGATCAATTCCTCAAAATATAAGGTTGCTTTAATTATCAGAATATCTGGCATTACAGTACTGAAGAAACAAAAATTTTTGCACTTTGTGTCATCTTGTTTAAAAATAAGGAACAATAAAAGCCTAAAATCTTAGTGAACAAAACTCTCATGTGGCTCTATATATGGCTGACTTTTTGACGTTATTTTCCACGAGATGAGTTTTTACTACGCAAATCACCATAGGAAACTCCAGACTACGTGCATGCTTGATACATGAACATTTTCCACTTCAATTATTATTCACGCTAGATGCGTCTGGCACTGCTCAGTTACTTTAGTTTTGTGCTCGCAAAGTGTAGGAAATAATAATGTTTCTGAGATTTTGACATGAAACAAACCCACTTAATGGATGCATGTAGTTTTAAGTCTTTACGCATGGCTACTTGACGTAAATGCTTGAATCGACAACTATAGACAACTGCAGTCGCTGGGTTCCTCAATCTGGGTTCCATTGCACTGGTCAGACGTTCGATCATCCGTGATGTTTGGAAAATGTATTCTCTTTCATCAGGAATTATTACCGACCGAATTTAGGCACTCATTAGATATGAGTGAGAAATATCTCATGTCACTTTGTGATCGGTTCAACGAAGTACGATGGCAATTACTCGCCCTAATAAATATTTCAATCAAAAGAAACTTTGTCTCGCCGAAGTTCAAGAATTATCATAAGAGCGTGCTATTAAAGATGTTACAAAATTGAAATTTCGGTTTCAGTTCGAAATCCAAATTTTAATTTTTATGCAAAGTTTCACACGAATAGTTCATGCCGCATCAGTTGCTGAGGAATGAATTTTTCTGTATAAATATGATTTTCTGCAGCAATGCTTTTATCAATATACGCTTTTCTTCAATAATTTTTATTCGTCATCGTTTGTTTCTCAGAACATAAGTTTTACAATTCTAATTTAAAATTAATGTCAATAAAGTAAAGAAAGTCTCAGTGCAGTCGCTGTGTATTAATGCATCATTATTCAATCACTTGATAATATGTTCCATATTTTCATCTTCCATTATTCATTTTAAATCACTGTTGTTTCGAGGTTTTCAAAATGCAAATCCAACTATTTTACTCAATCATTTTTCTCTACAGCCTTTTCAAATTTCTGCAATCGCTTTGTAACATTTGTTATTTTTGCAATTTCTTCAATCCCTTTCTAGAATCTCATTTTTGCAGTTTCTTCAATTAGTTATCAGCATCTTATTTTCGCAGAACCTATTGTCACTTTCTCACGTATTATTTTTTCAACGCCTACCGTCGTTCACTACAAATGTGTACATCTGCCATTTTGTGACAGTACTCCGTACGACGCAGGTTACAAGCGCTGTTCGGTGTTCATGCAGATGTCGCCCTTCATGTCATAAGCAAGGAAATTTTTTCCAATAATAGTTATTCTTTGCCAGTATTTTCGTCACTTGTTTGAATGTTTCTTGGGATAACATTTATTTTGTTTACACAGGTGTTTTTCTCATATGAGGTACCATTTACGTTTGATGGGAAACCAGGAAAAACATTTCTTCAACTGAGCAAATTGATCGACGTGTTCAACAAGGGTTATCATTTTCCATCTAATTCTCACCGCATGCGATGAGCGCTTGTCAGAGTTGAACGACGCTGTCCGGTTTGAAAAAAAAATCAAACCTGATGTCAAAAATTTACTGAAAGTTGATAACGAGTTCTGTACCGAATGATTCACTTGAACCGAAATAAAAGGAAGGATTCGTGTTTAACTAACCACTCGTAAGAGCGTTCAACCATCACGGTACCCATTCGGAGTCAAATGCTGGGTCTTTCTCTGCAGACAATTGCCAATCGATGAAAAACTAACCTATATTTTTTACGTTGCTGAAAAATTAATTTAAACGAAATCAACGAATTCTATGATAAATAATTTGCTAATGCAGATAGATCATTTTTTGGGGTTGTCATTTTTTAAATTGTTTATGAGAGTTGACAAAAAACACGGTAATGAATTTATGCAAAATCATTCAAGCTCTTTGTACTAGGGGTATACCGTGATGATACGCGCTAATGTTCTTTTTGGAATCATTCGTCTCATAAAACCTTTCCGAAAATCCTGTTTATGCAGATTAAGAATGAAATCGGATAGCAGGGAGTGAGGTCGCTTGTCCACTTGATTTCTGAAAGTAAATTGGATTCACTAAATGTTTTGCCTAGTCTTGGATATTACACAACTTCGATGCAAAGATATTTTGTTTCTGAAAGGGGAGCGCGATCTAAAGCTAGAGAAAAGACGAGCTGTAGTGAAGGTATTCATCATTGTCTAAAAAGAGTATTAAATTTGATTGGTCTCTGTAGACCCACGGGTAAAGTGTGGGACTCAGTGTGCACCCACGTATCAAGTTGCCATCATCCAAACAAGTGCTTTAGTGAAGGAAGCAATCAACAAAGCTGACAAACGAGCGCCCTCGTAAAATTCCTACTTGAACGGAAATTACAGTAATTTTCCTTTAAAGCTTCCCATTGCTAACTCTGATATGTTTGTACATTCGCAGGAGTCCTCCTTATCTGAGCGTAATGACATCCTTCAGCCGGACATGCGCACCTCAACACCACGCAATCCCTAAAAGCTTTTTTAATGAATGACGTCCATGTTAGCTTCGGATAGCAGCTTCAATGCCTTCTATCTATTCGAAAATTTCCATCGAATTGTTAAAAAATGACTATATCTACATTTAAAAACGTTCTAAATTAAATTTTTGGAACAGATGACGGCTCGACCTATTCTCCATCATGATCACATCCACTGAGCATAATAGGTTAGATCAACTCAGAAGAGGGACTGCTTGAAGGTATCTTCGAAGTGTCAGAGCTATCGAGCCAGTTCCGAAGCTCGATAATTATGGTTATAAGAACGATCAAGCAATTCCTGCGTTTCTTATCTGAACTCACAACAGATGGTCTTTATGCAAGGCTTCCGAAGTTAATCCGACACCGCAATATCCTCTTGAGGGAAAATATGTGACGTAATTATCTTTTCCGATGATGAAGTTGAAGCTTCATATCACCATAATGTCAGAAACCATTGGGAGTTCAAACTGAGTTTCTTTTCTGTTCATGGTTATTTTTGGAACCTAGATGAACCCTTTAATCTTAAAAGAAATTATCTAGGTATACATTCAAAGCATCGTGTTAGAATATGAGAGTTTTATTCAATTTTCAGATATTTTACACTATAACTTTGTTATTTAAGGGTTCAGGAACTCGTTTAGAAGACCGTTTTCCAAAAGACATGGATTTCATGTTCGAGCTTAGCTTATACATTAAAATTCAAAGTCCTAAAATATTAAATGATATTTAACATGTGTAGACAGAGAAAATAGATAAGCGAGTGTCAATAATTTACTTTTACAGAAGTAACCCATCGATGCGCAAGTTGAACACAACTGCATGTGTATGGTGCTCATGTTTGAAGCCTGTAGCAGCTGTCGACCAATTGACGCTATATCACACTACGTGCATTAGAACTATTTTGAACTTCAGCACTTGGGATAATTTAAACAAAGCTTCAAATGATTCCTTCCTCACACCACAGAAATTGAAAGTAAAGCCTAAATCAAATTAATAAATTATGATTTCATCAGATTACCATGAAAATTTCACCCGAACAAAGATTTAGAACGGATTTAAACTTTTTTCACAGAACTACTTTTGAAAATTTTATGTGCCCAACTTTAGGCTCATAAGAAATAATTTCGACAAAAAATTATACTGAAAATATTTGAGCGCGTTTACAAACACTGTGGTCTAATTTTGGGCTATTTTTTCTCTTTCATTTCGAGGAAGATCATTCATGAGCTATTATTTTCTGAAAAATTTCACACTTGAACGCCTTGCGCCACTATCGTTTATCAATACTTCACAAGCCAGTAACCTATAGCCATATTATATCAACTGTTAGGTACTCTGATACAGAACTGATGCTTCAAATACAGCTCATTACAAACGACTGAAGTCAACTATTCAGGAACGGTAATTTATTTAGTGAAGTTGATATATAGACTTTCAATTTATTGAAACACACCTCACTTTATCATGAATGCAGTACGCCAATATTTTAATATCTAGGGTTATCTTATAGGTTATTTTTACACTCATAATTATAGTTAAGCCAGTTTAATCGATGAGTCCCTGAACTTATTCTTCTATTCCACTACTAAACAACTACCCAAAAACAGGATCATTTATATTTTACAACTAGCAATTTGTGCTCGCAGAAAAAGTAAGTGATCTGACTGAGTAGCGTGCATTAAAACCTCCTATCTCACTCATCTGTGTTGGTCTCTATAAACGTCCGATAAAAAGAATGCCGATCATTTGACGGCTCTATTTGGCTGCGCTGGAGATTAACAAGTTTCAGTGATCCCACTTCGCCAGCCCATCCAAGTCAGGTCGGTCGCTGCGATAGCTGACTTCTTATATAAAGGATAAAGAGATTATAGGTTCCACGGACAAAGCCTTCTGTTGGCAGAAGAAATGAAGCACAATGTCTTCCATTTGTGAAAGGAAATAACAGACTGCTGACAGCTTAGTGGTTCTCTGTGAGAAGTGACAGGGTTCTCAAAGGAGCATATCACTTAACACAGGGTACCAAGCACGGGCTGTGACAGATGGAGGTGACGGATTGCTAGTGAAAGTCGCGCTTTTGTTCGTTTTAGACTTAATTTGCTTTCAACGCGTTTTATCGTCCAATTTTGAATTAGCACGCTTTCTTTTGTGAAGAAATCTACTGAATTATGTTTAGAAAATTTTTCGCTGTAATTATTTTTTATATATATACATCCATATATATATATCGGGTTGGAGATTTTTTTGATAACCAATCCAGTACTAAAAGCATTGTAAGAACATCCTACCAAAAATTGATGTTAGTGTATGTTAATGCCAGTAACGATGATAAAAAAAAATTTCCGAAATATCATAATGAAATGAATTATTGCAGAAATAAGAACTGCTAAAAAAAGTATTTTGTACTAACAAAAACAAATGATCAATGATCGTAATAACCATAATTATCACAACTCAGGTCGGCGATCACCGGCCTAATTGTACAAATCATTACAGAGGCAACGATAGAAAAGATAATGATGAAAATAATCATAAAAACTAACAATTATACAGCCTAAGCTTTTGTTACAGTTTTAATAAAAATTAAGACGTCTCACCTAGTTGATGGTTGCTATTACATCTCATACGAAGAAATAGCTACGTAAAATTTCACGTTATTTTTAATGAGGATTGAAATGTTATCATGAAAATGGCGGCTAACGTATATTATTAATAAAAAATTCAAAATGTCGTGTTAAGTTTTACCCCAATAAACTATCCAAAAGAGGGTCGCAATTTCAGTCCGTAGAAACCGAAAATGTTTCCAATTTCACGAAACCGACCTAATGAATTTCGCAATTTATTTTCGCGAAATAATTACACAACGTTTTGTCTGACGCGTTCGTCTGAACATGTCAACGCGCGAACTTCACGTGCTGTGTTCGTGAGTCATAAGACAAATGAGTAGCTCACTTAAAAACTTTTGTGCTGTTGACGCAATGTTATGTTTGAGCGATTCCCGATAATCAAATAAAAAATAATGATTTTTACAGCGTATTAATTCATGCGTTTCCTTTTGATAGTTTTTGAAACTGTTTAAAATATATATAGGCTCTCGTGCACAGCTAGCCAAAGAATTTTTTCACAACTGGTAATGATTATTTCATAGCCATTAAACTTTATCGTAGAAATTAAATATTCAGCGAAATATTTCTCATAGGAGGCGGTGGTGAGCAGCTGTGAACAGATAGGTGTTCACGCACTTAAATGATGAAATTTTCGTCTAAGTCCTGAAGTAGAGGACGTGGCAGCTAGGTCCGTGTGTGTGGGCATGCTCATATGAAGCCTAGCACAATAGATTAGCAGTTAAATCAGCCGAAATTGTCTCTTTATACCGTTGTGCAGTTGAGTAACCTTCAAGAAAAATTCTCATTCTGTAGAATGTGGAAACTAAACCTCATGTTTCATGATTTCTGAAACTGACTACTATATTGTTTGAGTTCACGTGATAAAATTCGAAAAAACATATTATAACCAATTTGTACTCGAACACAGTCAATCTATGAAATGCTATTTCACTGCCACTCAATTGGCAAAAACGATTCGTAATATTTGTCGCATTTTAACTCGTGGAGATCTGGAATAATTTCATAAGCGTGAGAAATTGGGAAAGACTCCCATATTATTTTGACCGCTCAAATTGTTGCAAAAGCAAAAATTGTAACTGTGCCAAGCTAAAACAAAATAAAATTCGTAAATTTTTCTGGTACAACAGCGCTTAACTTTCTAATCGGAAAAATTTAACGCCCCAACATCAGCGGCTAATTTTGGCGTTCTGTTTCTCTTTATTCCAGTGTCATCATTGTCTCACTCTGTGATTTTTATACTAGTTCATTGACCTAATTCTTTTTCAGAAATAACTCCCCGATTAATGTTGCTGTGAGTCCTGCAAGTCCAAAAGTGATATTTCCCTTCGATTTCTCCCATTCTTTCTTCTCCAACCTTTCTTTCCTACCTACACTTACAGATACCTAACTCGGGAGAAAAAATGTCCTCACTATCTTCACATGCGCTACTTTCTGCAACTACTCACTTCCTATAGCATCTCAACACAAGAATATCCATCCCTCCCCATCAACGTCCAACACTTTCTGTGATGTGAGGCTCATGTCGCTAGCCTACGCCCCTGTTCCATGTCAAGCCTTATCCCTCTCTTGCTATCCTGGCCCGCTCCCTCTCCCCTGCGCTCGCTGCCCGCGCTCATCATGTCGCTTGTGCCGAGCGCGACCATTGGCTGCGGCTGCCGGCGGTGCTCTCTGCTCATTGGTTGAGCGGCTCACCAAGCCCTCAATTTGAGCCTATTAGCAGCAATAAATCCTAATTGAACAAGGGCTTTCAAACCGTCACCCTGCCTCTAATAGAGCATATTATTTCTCGACATTTTGTGCAGCTTTTGTTTGCTCATCGCTTGTAATAGAGTCGGCTCATAATTGTTCCTAGGTAGTTTGTGAAGACTTTACGGGCTTTCCGTGCCTAATTGATGTAGCCATTCTCTTCAATATTCCACGACTTTTTCTTGAGCAATTTTCTCTGGAGAATTATAGCCCATTGTTGGTTATTCAATTTCCGTTTCTTGGGAGCTTCAAATAGAGCTTCAGTTGCAAGGGATATGAGAGAGTATATTGTTAGTGGTAATGTTCTCGAAGCTGCATTGCAGCACCACGCTTTAGGACTGCGTAAGTTACTTGAGTTTGTAAGTGAGATTTCTTGTAAAAACACACGAGCTGCTCATGCTTCTAAATGGGTATTTTAAAACTGAAAATTGTAAGTGAACCATACCTTTTAAAGGGTCACAATGCTGTAAATAAACGAGAACTGGCTCGAGAACAATAACTGGGATTCACAAACGGAAAACTTGATATAGCAAGACTGAAAAAATATATTTAGGGAGTCTGGAATCAGTATAAATTTA
Source organism: Platorchestia sp. MABIK (assembly GCA_014220935.1). Classification (NCBI taxonomy): domain Eukaryota; kingdom Metazoa; phylum Arthropoda; class Malacostraca; order Amphipoda; family Talitridae; genus Platorchestia; species Platorchestia sp. MABIK. The sequence continues at coordinate 180,331 of JACJUY010000367.1, forward strand.
AAGGAAACATCTATATTCAAAACATTTGCCAAAATGAATGAAGGCAAAAGAGTAGGTAATGAAGCCATGAACGAATTACACATTTCAAAATTTCTATCGCCTAAAAATCGTGCTCTTATTAAAGGATTTCATGTTGTTCAAGATAATTTTTCTCGTTCCAAGACGCACCATTCTTATTTCGTGAAAAAATCAAGAAAAAATTACATCCGTGATATTAAGTTTTTGTCTTTTTTGCTCTGCAAATTCTTTTTATAAAAAAAGCAAAGGTTTGCTTATCAATTTCAAATCCCCGGGCTCAGTATGGTATGAATGAGGTACTGTGGATATCTTCCCTTGACTCAAACTCAAGTGTACTTAACGAATATACAGGATGCTTCATAATATGTTTCCGCACTTTCAACTGGCGTAGAAAACTCATTTTTTCAGCCTTCAAAGTTATATTTACGGGGAAGTAAAATTAAAATGAAGTGTGGCATATAGGTAAACTTTTAGCCTAAATTTTCTCCAACACGTGGTAGAATTGTAGATCGAGTTGAGTAAAATGGCGGACGTAGGTTTGAGCTTTGAAGAACGGACACTGGTTATAAAAGGCACGAGAAGTTTGAGACTGTTACTGCGGTTCAGAGACCGTGAGGACGTGAGTATGAGTCAGGTGGTGTGCTCAAAAATTCCTCAGGACACCTTGGTGCATAGTACTCGAGATAAGTCGTGATTCGTTTCTAGAAATAGATCAAAGCTGAAGACCCGCATTTGACCATTTAATCTGACCATTGGAAAATTTAACTCGACCAAAAAGTTACTTATTCAACAAATTGAACTTTGACGTCACGTGAACCAATCATCTAACAATGTAGGTTGGGAAATAAAATTCCATACGAGAGTTTAAAGCGTGAAAATATTTTTTGAGTCTCCCTATATAATAAAACTGCCCCGGTTTTGATCTGGGCGAGATCCCCACGCACATCTCTGAAATTTGAGCAGTTTCACTGCAATAGCAGATAAGTACGTCTCAGCTTCATCTTTTATAAGGCTTTGAAATGTTCTTTTTAAGCCAGTAGGCTTAAGCCAAGGAACCTTTCTCGTACAAATCATTCATTTTACGCACTTGGAAGATCAAGGTACTCGTAAACACCTGCTGATCACCCGACACATGTACAAGTCTGTAAGCGTACACAGGCCCCAAGCACCCAAATATATCGCACAAATTTTTGACGCTCACCAGCTACATTTTGAAGTTTTCACCACCACTTACTTCGGAGCGCTGAGGACAAAGAGCACTGTGGTTTTGCAAGAGATGAGGAAGCCTCCATGGCCGCTCTGGCAGACGCATACCAGCAGCAAAATACGTACATAGGTACTCGATCGGCCAGTCTGGCTGGCTTGTACTCGTAGAAATACGAAGTAAGTAGAGCCAGTGTAGGGCTGAAATTTTCTCTACTAAATACTTTTGACTTGGTTCTTAGTCTGAAACTTTGTCGGTATTACTTAATATCAATAACTCCTGTGAAGTAATAATAGTAATAACCTTCCACATTTCCTATTCGTAGACATCTATTTTTCTGACTGATCACTGATTTCACAGAAGCCAAATTTATTTTGGTGAGATCAAATCAATCACTAAACGGGTGTCGAAATCGTTTTTAAAATTTATTCTCTGTTTTGTGAAGGCAGTAATATGGAAATATTGAAGGGAGAAGATAACTTGCATCAGATGATAACTTATTTATTTGATACAGAAATTACCATATAGGCTTCTGTGAGAAAGTTTTATCCAAATTTTGATAGAACACAAAGTTAAAAATTTGTTAATACCAATCTACTATCAGCAGTTTATTTATAGCTTCATATTGTAAGAATCTGATGTGTTTTTGTGCAAAAGTTCTTGCTCGATAACTCCTACGATTTCGCTAATAATATTTAAACACTAAATTAAAGTATTAAGGCTGTTGTAATAACTTGTACATGTAATCACGATTTTTGGCTTATCTTTGCATTTCTACGAAATAAAGTCACGACATAAACAGACATGATATCTTGGCACAGAAAGAGAAGCATCGTAGGAGAACGTTGTAACGGCGACCACTGGAAACATGCTAAAACTCCACATAGGTCGTCATTTTAGCGGAGTCGGTCTAACGCTACTATGAAATGAGACAATTTTCAATACTTTTCTTGAAGCGGACACTGCGAAAGTAACTCTTCCGAATTTGGCAAACAAATGCTGACGAAACACGGATATGGGATAAGTTCTGTCTTCAAAGCACTTTTGATAAGTTTAACCAGAGCAAAAATTTCTCGCTGGAGACAGCGTGGCTTAAAAAAAGCAGTGAATAGATTCAATGAAAATTATATAACACAATAAGAGATTACCTGATGATATAAGTGCTCAATACACTCTAAAATTGAAGCAGAAAGTCACATGAAGGAGGACGATGAGAATTATTGAAATGCAACCACGACGTGGGCGGCCTCCCGTGCCATCGATTTGACGTATTTCCTGTAATGTGAGTCAGACCTTTTGTTACTTATGCGCCAAACTTTCTGTTTGTGATCACCGGACTCTTTGTTCTGGATTATAACAGACCTTCTGTTGCTTATTAGCTTCCTGCATGCTGCCGACAACATTAAACCATCTGGTAATGATAAAGCTAAACTTTCTATTGATGAGAATACCAGACTTTCTATTGCTGATTAATCCAAATCTTCTGTTGCTGATTGAGTGAAAATTTCTGATGTTGATAATGCCAAACCTTCTGTGGCTGATCAAGTCAGACCTTCCGTTATTGATAATGCCAGAACTTATGTTACTGGTTCCAAAGAATGCTGGTTACTGGAGATAGATGGGCAGCATCAAATCGAACCTATGCTTCATCCTTTCAGCCTGTATCTATGAAGACTCAGCGATACGTATGAAATGCGGAAAAATCCAGCCTTCAATTAAACCAAGCGTGTAAATGTAAACTAACATGTAAAATGATGCTCTGTATCACTCTACACTAACGCTACACTGTAATTAGCAGCAGCGCCGAGGGCGAACTGCAGAAGCCTGTGAGTCATGATGGAAAATGTGTAGGCCGTCGCATGCTTAGTTGTTCGTGCTGAGAGTGCACTGAGAGCCGGGAAATGAAGGTCTTCTATGATAAACAACATTTGTCTCGTTGTGCCGCCCCTAAGAAATGCCTTCCACACCTCGGGCTTTGTTAAAGCATACGTGAAACCGTGTGACGTATTAAATTATCGAAAGAAATTAAAAATGACGTATCAATGATTATCAGCAATGCAAATCCCGTAATTTCAACGTTGAAATGCAATCTAACTAACGCGTTCAAGTCAGATAGTAATTACGTCGCTATTTTTAATGAAATAGATATCTGCGCATGCTGCCGCTCTGTCATATAGAAGAAATCTTTTCTTAGATTATATGTACCAATGCCATTTTTAAATGATATTTTGCCTAACCAAATGCGGTGCACAGACAGAAATCCACCGTTAATGGGAATTCAACTTTTGATTTTTTATTATATTCTTTATTACACGTATATTACCTGCAGGCCTACTGCCTATATGCTACTGATTTTCCGCTCTTTTGTTTTCCATCGTTAAATTTTTGATAGGTGAGAAATTTTGACATAAAGGTTATTTCCTGCTATTTTTGGAAGAGATATTCATGACAATTAGAAAGATCGATTAAGTAGTGAATTCAATTATTAAAGAGCTACGCTAATTTGTAAATTTATTTCGAAAACAATAACAGACAACAGTTATCAAAAGGAGAAAGAAACTTTGAAATCATCTTAGCTGATAAATAAAAAATCAGTTTTGACAAAATTAAGAACGTTCTCTGTACGGCTCCAGTAGAAACGCGAATCCCAACATTCAGTGTATCTGGAATATCATTATAGAGATATCCCACTTCGCTAAGAAAAGTTAAGGACTTCAATTTGTGATAAATCATTAATTTCTTTCTTGAAAAATACGTTATACATAAAAATGATAGCCAATTCAGACGAAATGTTAGTTGAAAGTGAGAGTACCGTTCCTTGGTCGCCTGGCGTAACAACTTGCTTTAATCGCCTCCACATATGATTTCCAGCGCGGAATCACGCGCTAAAATCCTTGTCTCATTTTGTCCAGTTTTCTCATCCTCAGTGTGCGACTCCTTAATACGATTCTTTGTCATTCTTCAGCAATTAATTCCAGATATTATAGTTCCTAAATAAATAAAAATGTGTTCATTATTTTAAAATAAGATGACCTGGTGCTCTCAAATTGTTCACCTCTGAACGAGACATTGCATAAGACGTGTAATGTGATGGTGTGTCCTGGAGATGAAGTAAGTATTTTTGAAAAGAATCAGGTTCCTAATTCCATCATGGGCAATCGGATAATAGTAGAATTTACGCAATCGTAGGTGGCTACTTTTAATTAAATAGATGCGGAGCGTTCAATTTTTTATTACGTTCTTTATTAATGAAAAATACCTTCAGCTTATATCCAAATTGATACATAAAGGCATCATTGTTAAACTATAAGATTTTTATATGATATACTTTGGGTCATTGACGTGGGTCATTGGTAGAAATTATAAAACAAGAGTGAGACAAAAAATTTATTCATGAGTAAAAACGAGTGATAGATCGTTCCTGATTTGTTTCAAAACGTTTTTTCTCATTAAAAAGGAAATAGAAACATGTACATGAACCATTATTCGTTTAAGCTTCAAAGGTTGGTTGTGTTCATTTACCACGGCTACTGCAAATGAATCCAGTGTGAACGTCTTAGGTACGAAGATCATCAGAAGGAGATAAGTCGCTGTAATGTTGCGCTTTTAACTTACTTGAAATCCCCTCGAACTTTTGCTTCAGCTATCATAAGCTCGCTCATAATATCCCTTTTGTAGTATAATATTTCTGTTAACGCCCATGAAATTATTAAGATATTAAATTAATACCTGTGCCATATTTTAAGCGATCACCTGATCTATGACATGCACGAGATTTTAACTCAGGCAACGCACGGGTTGGGAGGGCAACGCGTCTAAAGTACTCAAATTGTGGCATAAATTGCTTGTCTAAAATGACAATGCTGTGTAACTTAAATTACTTTATGTTAAATTTTACAAGTTTTCTTTGAGCGAGTTTTCTCAATTTTAATTAAATCGTGATGAGTTGCGGTTTAATGTCTGCTGAATTACTTTTTTTCTACTTCCCTAATGGCAAACATTTTTCGTAAAGAATTGACAATAGATAAGTTGGAAAACTATTACTCCTTGAGTTTCTAAGAAATCATCTTATAATATTAGGTCAAGCTATACATTTGTGTCTCAAAATACTTATGTTTTCTGAAAACTTAAAATTGATTTGTCAAAATGTTAGCCCTAAATTACCATTCAGAGGGATACAAGTATTGTATCTATGGGAATTAGTGCTCTCAGGGGGAAAATGTGAGGGCCCGAGCTGAAGTAAGTAAAATGTTTTTGTTATGTTAAGGACCAGCATTTTTATGTTCACTGCTGTTTTGTCTTTCAGCACCTGCTAATATCTTTTTCAATTTTAATCTTGTTTCGTAAACTTCTTTCTCAACTTAGTTTCGATGCTCCATCTGCATAGATTCTGCGTTCCCTTATCTCCATAATAAATGGTGCCTTCTTCATTCCTCTCTTTGGAAGGCTTTTTTGTGTTTAGAGAGACTTACACTTTGAATGCGGCAGGTAGAAGTGAAGTTTAATATGCAACTTAAGAAAATTGAGTTTTGACTCCTGGTCGATCAGCAGCATTATGAAAATTCCCTCTGTGTACGTGCCACCGGTGGCTCACGTCGCAGTCAGAGTGTTAAACTAACATCTAATCTAATCTAATCTAAGCAAATATAATCTAATCTAGTCTAAAATGATCTAGCCATAAAGTAATTTTCCTGGAGTTTTTGCAACAAATTCAATTGTAATCGTTTTATCCGCCTCACTGACAAGAAATCTACATCTAATCGAAGTTAAATCGTCCATAATTACCTATAGATGTAATCAATGTAATGTACCCTACTGCGGAGACGAGGTCTGCGAATCGAGACCCACAAATACTCAACGTGTTTCCTGCGAAGGGACCCACCGGTAGTCACTGAGGGAATTTCCATAATGCTGCTGACCGACCTGAAGTCGTTAACTGAATTTTTGTAAATACTTAATGAAAACTAAATGCAGGCACCGTCTCTTTAATGTTCGTTATTTTTAAAATTGATCTCTAAAATTAGCTCTAATTTGCGTTGTATGCTGAACTTCGGTTTGACCCGCCACAATTAACGTGTTAATCACGACTTTAACGAGCTACATGAGGCCTTTAGAACTTTTCGACAGACGATGACGTCCGCACCATGGTAAAAAGTTGGAAATAAAAATACTTTTAAAGCGTCTCAGGTACTAAATTCTTTTCCAGTTAAAATTGTCGCAATCAGGAGCCAGCCAGAGAAATTTTTTTGTTGCGAGAGTGAACATGAGAAATATGCTATAGCGTGAATGCTTCCACATCATAGCATGAAATCTACCTTTAGCTAGAACTATAGCGTGAGGTTAGGTTAGGTGACTAATGGGTATTACATATGTCCACACATTTAATTTAGCCATAAACACTTAATTTGTACATCTTAAACTGCACCTGGGTAAGCGATAAATATCAAATTTGTAATTTACAAGGCACTATCCAGAATCCATGTACTTGCATTGCACTTGGTGGCGTTATATCCGAAAATTGAACCAACGTACCACCAAAGAAAAGAATATACATGTAATGACGCATATTACTGACAATGAGATAAAAATGCCAGATCAGGGAAACACACATCTGTGAAATGATAACCACTTTTTTGAATAAGAACGAATGTGCAGGTGCTTGTCGATTGATGACCGCGAATGCGACTGTTTTTGTCCTACTTCTACTCTGAAGTCTGCGTGAGGTTTCAGACAGAATGGGATTTGAGTACAGGGTGATCAAACATGGGTGACACTTTTGAATAGTACAAAATCTGGTGAACTAACCAAAAAAACTAACATCACCAACGTTTCTCCAGCTCAACACATAGAGAGGTTTTATTATTCCGTAGATTTGATACCTGAAGCATGGATATATGTTGTTGTCTTTGTATCATTAATTCAACTTGACTTTGAAAGTGGTTGCCTTCCTCAACTCCAAGTCCGAGAACAGAGTCATCTCCAGGAGACTGGAGCACAACTGGCCACCCTACAGCCCGGACCTCAACCCTTTAGACTTCTCCTTCTGGGCCCAGCTCATAGCCCACGTGGTGAGGCGCCAGCCCAACTCCCTGGAGGAGTTGAAGGAGGTGGTGGGGGACTTAGCCATGAACTTTAGCCCAGAAAATGCCAGGTCTACGGCCAGGCATACCTGGCACCGGGCATCTGTGTCGATCAGGCTGGTGGACATTTCCAGCACCTGGTGAAGTAATAATTCACCCTTTGTGTTGTCCAGATATCTCTTGTTAGTAAAAGAATATCATTAAATAAACTTCTCAAAATAAAGTTGTAAAAATTGTCACTCTTGTTTGATCACCCTGTAGCAACTCGAGAATAGGTAGCTCGGATCGTACTTGTTGCCATTTTGAATGAACGTAGCAGAACTTACATTAGGTTTTTCTATTACTTAGAATAACTTTCAAAGTTCGGTTATATAATTGATCACACGGTTAGAGAGAATAATTTTATAGGCGTATACTACAGCAATAGGTGAAGTATCAAATTGCTGCAGAGTATTTGCACATAGGTTGTCGTTTAAAATGCACATGCCAGCTGTAGAAAATCGCTTCTCGAAGTGTATATCAATCCAATGGTCATGGTCCACTTTGAGTGAGTAGGTCCATTTTCTCATTTTCAAACTTAGATAGTTGTTTTCATTTGAAAAACAGAGTTCACTATTTCCCTCGTATCTGGATCTTGCATCACTTCTTAGGATCTTGGTGTAAACATCTGCTCTTTCATCACTCTTCAAAAGCATTTAACTCGTTTAGACCGCGATGGGCTGAACTGAAGTTCAATACTTAACTCAAATTCAAAGTCAATTGTAGTTAGCAGTATTGAGAATAGCAAACATCAACTGGATCATGCCTTCCCTGAGCTAGCATTAAGTTTTTATGAATATTGAGTTTGTCACTACTGGTCGGTCAGCAGTATTATGGAAATGCCTTCTATGTACTACTGCTGCTCACATTGTCCCCAATCTGCTGGCGGCTTACAAATGTTAGCGCGAAGAATTCTTACTCGGAACGTTACATAAAAATGAATTTGCTGATTCTTTAATCTGAGAAAATATGTACTTTTCAAATCAATTTCTCGCTTTATCCGTTCTACCTATCTATGGAGACTCTACACTTACTCATAAAATAACAAATACGATAAGATTCTTTTTTTCTCGTTTTTCTTCAACCCTTTGCTCTTTGAGGGTAGCATTTACCGGTTGACACGATGCCTTAACGGCCCTATTTACTGATGTGAAGAAAGCATCAGGTGTTGATGAGGGGATTTACAACCCGATAGAGAGAAGAGAAAGAAGGGAAAAAATTAGAAGGGAAAATATTCACAGAAAGAGAGAAATAAGAGACATAAATGAGAGATAGAGAGATCTTCCTACACTGGATTTGCTTTTGTACATATGGGGATAATAACTACAAACTGAAAGATTTAATTATTTTGTTTAAAGTAAACACGTGAGTCAACTAAAAACAATGTGAACGAGGGCGCAACAAAACACAACGATATAATTAGTCATTTTACGCACAATAATTGAGCACCTGACGGCCGCATTTCTCTCGTGTAGTCTCGAGGATACCGCTTTGCCTTTAACTCATCTCTAATACAAGATCACGAATTTCCCTCTGCCCGTCACTATTCAAAGCATTCCTACTTTCACGTTTAAACTCGCCTCGTCTCTGACTCTGGCCGACTTCCCTAAAAGTTGGTATTGCGCATTTCGAACTCTTCTGTAGTCTTCGTCCTCGTCATCACTTGCCCTCGGCGTCGTCTGTGGTCGACTACTCCCCAGGCCTTGAAGTCACGCACTTGACCTGTTGTGTAGTGTTCTCCCTCGTCTTCGACCATCTTTGGCCACACCGGCAAAAAGCGCCTGCCGGAATATATGGCCCCTGAATTTTGTCAAATCGCTGCATCGTTTTGCCCTGTATGTATATGCCGAGGGAGTTTTTTTGGCATGCCCAAGGTTTTTCGCGGCATTTTTCCTTACAGTGTTTTTGTTACACTTCTTGCTGCAACCACCTTGCCTCCTGTTTAACCACTTTAGTTCAACATCGAATCGATTTGCTTAATACAGTGGTGAATTACACTGGCAGAAGCTTCACTATGAAGAAGACTCCTCAGTTGTCAAGTGCCAGCTTATATACAGTATCGTCCATAATATAAGGAACGGAAACAACATGGACATAAATCAGTATATTGCTTAGAAAGTAATAAATTAATTGCAATGCAATTTTTACGAGGTAAATACTAGTTCATTCACAAGGCTACAAGATTTTACACAATGGTTTTTAAAAAAATTATGATGAATAGAAACGGGAGAATTCAGACGTGGACAAAAGTGAAGGAACGATGCTATAAATAAGTGATTGTGTACAACATCATCAAAATTTTATATATTGTAAACATCCCCTTATTTTCAATTATTTCCCTGTGTCGTCAACCCCATGACTGAATAAATATCATGTTAAAATCGACAGTTATTGCTTCCCATTCTTCTTTCAGTAAATTCCATAAATGATCTTGATTTTCTGTATGTCTTTCCTGAGCTCGCTCTCTAACAATCTTCCATACGCTCTCCATGGGGTTGACACAAGGGCTCTGGGCTGGCCAGTTCATCAGGGCAATTCATTCTTCTTCAAAAAAGGCCACCTTCCTAGCCTTGTAGCGAGGTGCATTGTCCAGCATGAAAATGGTGGTTTCACAAGGGCTAAGGCGTAATGATACAACATTCCGATGAAGAAGACGTTTAAATCTCTGCATTGATTTTGCCATGCGGACGGAGAATGGGGCCAACTCCAGCAGGGGAAATCGTTCCCCAGACCATCCCACAGCCACCACCAAACTTCACTGATTTCGTGACACATGAGAAGACAGTCTTTTACCTATTTGGCAGCGTACGTAAATGTTGCCGTCAAAACCAAACAGGTTGAACTTGGATTCATCACTAAAATGAGTTGCATCCCATTGTGCGTCAGTCTAAACAGCATGTTCTCTCGCAAACTCCAGATATGTGCCTTTTGGTTTTGCTTCGAAACGAGAGGCTTCGACACTGGAACCCGGACATGCAATCCTGCATTTTATAACCTACGAGAAACTACTTTCATTGAGATGTGATTCCCTGTCTCTTCACTAAATTTACAGGAAATTGGTGAATCAGTTTCAAAACGGTCCTTTGCTGATATTCTAACAGTTATCCGATCTTCCCTTTGAGATGTTTTTTCAGGTCTACCTGTTTTCAGTCTTGTATCTAACGTTTTATCTGTGTTATACATGCGTATTACTCGTTGAACGACACTTTTAAACATACGAACAACAATACAAATTTCAGATATTGACCTGTTTTCATGATAGTTGGCAAAACTGATTTCTTTTTCAGCACGAGAGTGTTTTGCGTATTGAAGTCGCGATATTGCTTTAAACTATTTCCAGTGATATATGAATGTGTTTAATTTCGAAATGTTCTATTGAATATTTTAAAACAAATTAAGCAAATTTTTAGCAAATTGACAACATCGTCCCTTTAACCTTTGTCCAGGTCTGAGCTCCTCCGTTTCTGTGATCTTAAATATTTTAGATAACCATTATGTAAAATCTTGTCACTTTACATGAGATTTATGCATTATAACCTAATCTTTATTTGGTGAAAATTTCATCACGATTCATGCATTATTTTCTAATTAATATACTGATTTATGTCGGTCTTATTTCCGTTCCTTTTATTATGGCCGCTATTGTACCCCACCGAAACCTTTGTTCTCGATCCTTCTCGACAGACCTACACTGTACGAGCGTCCCTCTACATTCCTTCACGTCAACATCTATATTTATAGGCATATATACTACCCTTATCTTTTAGTGTTGTATATCTCTGAAATTTATAATTGAATGTACATAACTCATATTTCAAAGTCCAAATTATTCCCACAAAGTCCGTTCAAGGAATCTATCCCATCCTTCACTTTTCAAAGCTACCCCCAATATACATACACCTCCTTTGGTTACAAGGCTACATTCCTTTCTCACCTTTCTTTACGTATTACTCATTCGTTCTAAGCAACGCCAAAGCAGTAGTTTACTCCATCGTTCTAAGAAATTATTGCACAACGCTCTTGTGCAATAGTGCCCTAAACCATGGCCAAAATCGATCGGGCAATAAATTTTGCCACACATCGCCTAGGAATATATTGTCTTGAACACCAAGTGTTTCTTGATAGGAAACAGGACTAAAATTGTATTTGCCAAATACTAGTCATCGTTATAAAAATTTTCATTTTATCTTACCAAATCTTAGTTCAGTTTAGCTCCTTGAACCTACATTCCGCAGCGATACTGGACGGTACGTTGATTTCGTCAGAGTAACGCAATTTTTTATGCAAGCCCTCCCCTAACCATAAGAAATTGCTAGAGCATCACATACTGTCTCTTGAATCGTACATAACTCCCGATAAAGACTCTGAGATGTTATAGAAGCCCTGCAGGCTCGTGAAAGTTCATTATTCCTCGAAGTCATGAAGCGATGCATAATTTCCTTACATAATTACTCGATCAAAATTAGCATTACTTGGTATTTCGTAACTAGTTAGGTAACACGTTCGCAACTCAATGCTGAAAAATTTTTGTTTAAAAAAGATATGAATAAAAATTGTTCTGGAAATCCTAATTGACTTCAGGGCAATCTTTCACTTGAAAAGTAATTTAGCTGTTAGGCTTCTTTGGGTTTTATATGATTTTTTTAATTTCTACCAGTTTTTTCACCCGAGTCAAGTTTTTCTGAATGAAACACTGCATTTTCGTCTCTGACCTACGATTCGAAGCCCACTGCCTTTCTGGTGCACGAAGAATTTTGCCGTTTCACGAATATTCCAAAAGCGTCTTGCTGAAGAAACTGCCACAACTTGTCCGATTATGACTGGTATTCAACCTGAATTAATCAAAAACCAATTCACAAAGTTCGCTGTTTAAAATAAAATCAATGTTCAACTGCATAAGAGTGAGAAACGGAATAGTCCATCTCTAATTACCCACTAAAATTTTCCATGATGAAATGCCCCTGCTTGTTTTCATGTACAAAAATGACCCTTCGCCATTTTATAACTCGTTTTCATTTCTGTTATCATAATGATCGTGTTTATATTACAGTGTTCTATGATCAGCTCATGGATATGCGTCAGCGCAATAACCTTCACTCGTTTCGACGATTTTGCTGGATTTTGACACAAATTAACCTGTGCAAACACGCCATTACATTTCAAGTACCCTCATTATCCGCGACATTAGAGTCTCAGATCCCATCAGCGCTCGTCAATCCACTTTTGAAGAAAGTTGTAGCAACAAACGTAGTCAATGAGTGACATTTAGCGCCTAAGTGCTCTGTAACGTTCGATGTTTGCATTATTGAAGTTCGTTTCAGAGGCTTTACAGATAACTTTCATCAAACGAACCCTCGCCATCGCTCGTAAGTCTCTCATAACAAACGTCAAATTAATTTTCAATATTAGTTTGTGCGTCTCCATCGTAGAGTAGAGCTCAGTTATCATGGGACGGCAGGTCAATTAATGCCGCTGTTCCAATTAGGGGCCGAAATGTTCATTAGATTTCGTGCAGACAGCGGCCTCATAATCTCGCCGGTCACGCAAGCCTCCGTCAGGCCCTGCATGCAGTCCAGCGCGTCCAGGCATGGGCTGACGGCGTCGTCCCTTTTGTCCGCACGCCTGCAACTGCTCCTGCTCATACACCGTCAATTTGTTGCTACAATAGCGTGAGGTCTACCGCCGTATATCGCCTACTCAAATGCAGTTTTAGATGTACAAATTAAGTGTTTATCGCTAAATTAAATGTGTGGAAATAAAAAATTTCAATTAGTAACCTAACCTACCCTCACCTCACGCTATAGTACTAGCTAGAGGTAGATCTCATGTTGTAGTGCGGTAGACTTCACGCTATAGCAGCACCGTCAATTCAATTTGTCTTTACTATGCAAACTTTTCGTGCTTTATTATCTACTGGTTATGTCCTCTCGTCGCCGTCAAGTGGCGCATTCATTCCTTGATCACTGGGTTTAACTCCACCGACAGTAGTTACCGTTGACATTGTTGAGTAAGAGGGATCCTTGCTCTAACTAATTTGTGTCGAGGAGCCAGTACATACTGCAGTTCAGAGACTGTATTGATACAGACTCATATTTTTTCCTTATTAACGCCGATATTTTTTTTCGTTGTGTAGGTTTTCAATTTTGCGTGCCCTTGTACAGTATCATTATGTTGAGACATTTTTGACGAGACTTTGCCTGCTATGTGACAAACCTTTCCAAATCACCGATTTTTACTATTTTAGTTGGCCCATCATTTTGCATATACTTAAATCTACAATGAGTTTTACACCAACTGGTTAACACTCTTCTTCCTTAGTATAACCAAAGAGTCGTACGTCGGCGTGGAACATGAGCTTCCTTCACTAGACGCCACTGGAACCGTCCGACAAAGCAGCCACCGCTGCTTCCTTCACTAGACGCCACTGGAACCGTCCGACAAAGCAGCCACCGCATTGCGCCTGTTCATGCGATCGATATCGCGGATTGCCATCATTCCCAAAAGAATATGACTGCGAGTGTGACTACTGTCTGGCCTCTCCAGTAAATTGCGTTCAAAGTGCCTCCTCTGCGAAATCCTTTTTATCAAGGCCAATGCGCTTTTATTACGGGTGCTCAGTCCACGTGTGAACTAATAAGCACCCATAGCATCAGAAGTAACTAATGAGGATCACGACATCTTGTTATTACGGTGGACTATACATAAAAACATTTAAATAATAGAAATATTCCTAGCTTCATAATCTAAATAATGCATTTTAAAATTACGGAGGAAACATTCGAAATTAATACAGAACGTTATGTTGAAGTTTGGATAGATAGCTTAAATTTTAACGATAACCATCGAGCTGGGGTGAACGAAATGTATTGGAATGGATGGCGTCTTTAGTTCCAAAGAACATTAGCATTTCACCATGTATAGCATGTAAAGAATGCTAAGCTGCACTTTGAGCCAGCAGTAAATTTTCTATTGTTTCAATGTGACCTGCATGCAGAGAACGGGTTTTAGAGTTGCGAATGGTAACAAAATAATTTTACGAACCTTCATCGTAGTACTGCTTGTATTAAATTTAGAGGAGAATTTATACAGACGTGTTTCGAGGTAGATCTTCGATTGGTTTTGGGAAGGACAATGTAGAAGCGCCACTCAGTGTGACATGTATGAAAATAATACTGATGAAGAGTGATTAAGTGAGTGTAGAAAAACCTACAAAATTGTTAGCGCTTGGACTAAAAGGAATAATTTATAATTATATTCTAGATCCCATCATTTATTAAACCGTTTGCAGATAACTGTAACAACGGCTACTGTTTGTTGGAATACTATCATTTGAAAATTTCGATACTGTGAAGCTCATGTTGAAATTGGTCAATGATTTCGTTACGTCAATATGTTTCTTGTCGGCTTCTTCATCTTGATAGCATCAATTCAACAGGGCTTCACACCAGAGCGCTGTGTATCCAATACGATTAGCACTCCCAGGAGGAAAATGTGAGGTCCCGAGCTTACAGTTACGTAGGCCGTCTCTTTAAAAAAAGAGTTTTTTATTTTGCTATGGACCATCTTTTTATCGATTCACTACTGTCCTATTTTTCAGTAACTCTTCAACTTTTACCTTGTTTGCTTACATTCATTATCAACTTACTGCTTCTGTGCGGAGGGAATCTTGTGCAGAAACACACATTGTGCATAGATTCCGCGTTCCCATATTTTCATCCTAAATGGTGCCTTCATCCATCCTCGCTTTGAACATCTTTGTTGTGGTAAGGGAGGCTAAATCAATCAGTGTATCCAACATGTATGCTAGCATTGATCATCGTGTATTCAAAAATTCAAACATCATTTTTGCTTTCGTATAATTTCGCATGTAGTGTAGCACTGACTACGCATGAGTTTTTAAGCATACTACACAGCATATGCTATCGTAGTTTTAGATTTTCCGTGAAGTTTTTCTTTTGTCACCTAATGTTTCATTTTGTCCAATGTCTTACAAGTGAGTTGTGCGAATTTATTTCTCCTTTGTTCTCGAACGTGTGTCGTTGAGAGAATTTAGGTCCCTCTAGAAAATGAAGAAATCCAAATATTTGTTAAAGGATGCGGAGGTTTCCGAAGTTCTATTAGGGGTACCGGAAAGTTCTGTCATCTTTCCTTTAACCAAATTTTAAAACATATGAATAAGTCCAAACAGCTGTTTTTAAGGTCAGATCAGATGTCAGATATTCAGTTGAACTTCATATTTAATTGAATCTACTCCACTTTATATTTTAAACACATCTATAGCCCAAGGAAGAGAATAGTTTCAAAGTGAATCATATGCGTATTTGCATGTTGGATGAATTCCTTAAAGAAAAAGAGACAAGAAAATGAGTTCATTTCCAATAAAGATGGTAAAAAAAGATGGCACATCATTGGTTTTTAAAATATCTTCAAAGTAAATACACTTATATGATATACACACATGAGTATTGTGATACCCATGTCACTAGTCAAAAGCAAATGATTGAGGGCAATGTATTCCTAATGTTGCTTAATTTAGATTTGATGACATATGTAACTACAATTAAAAGAGGCAACAATATTTCATTAATGATGCATTTTTTTTGTGGGGTGAAAACCCTTTTGACAGTTTACATGTACATGACATAAAGCTTTGAATTTCTTGACATCAGGAGATAATATTATGTAGAATTGCTTGCTTCGGCAGATGTTCAAAAATAACATTTTGAGCAAGCAAGAAAAAAATACAAGCATGAGAATTACGAAAATTATAAGTTTTGTTTTTCTAATTAAAATTTGTTAACATAACTGACATTAGTTGATAAGCATCTTATTTAAACACAAATGGTGATCACACAACAAATTTATATTTTTTACGTGAACGTTTACAATTATAAAGAGATGACGAGTTAGGTAACGTCACAATTAAGTTGAGAGTGAACAGAAAAAGAGCGGTATCTCTAGTTCAAATGCTAGTTGCTAATTTATAACATACATATGTGCATTTATACATAAACATACTGTATATACACATTTACATGCACATACATACCATACACGTACATACACCTAACACGCAGACGTACACATATACATACCTATGCATCTAGGCAATCATAATACAAATGCGTTCTAAGGTAACTCTCCAACAACAGCAGCAAAAAACATAAACTCTGTCCATCCAGGTTTCACTAATCCTACGCCTGGACGTTGCTCTTTTTATCATTGATAGAAGTCTGGCTTGAGATGTATAAGGTGGCCCAAAAGTAGCTTAACCATTTAAAACTTTTAAGAATTTTTAATTATTTTAAATCAAATGTCTTCCATTATTATGCAGGCACAAACGAACTCCTTGATGCATGTTTTGCATAACACATCTCAGAATACCGGGTGAAATGTTTTGAATTTCTTCGATTAGATTCTGTTTCACTTCTAAAAGAGTGTTTCGAATATTTACAAAGACTTCACCCTTTAAATATCCCTAAGAAAGAATCTGGAGGAATTAACTCCGAAAACCGGTGATCATCGTGGCTAACGAATGTAACCAAAGCGTGAAATTGGTCGACCTGGAAACGTTGTCCTTAGCAATGTCAAAATTTTTCTTACCGTGCGCGATGTGGCACCATTTTACTTTAACCACTTTTCTTTCATGGCTTCATCTTGCATCTGTGGTAGTAAGTAATTTTCACATAAAAAAAAGGTTTTTACCACGCTTGATGTTTAATATGTATCTTCACCGCTTTAGCGACACAAGAGAGTGTACACACAACGCATAGTTGATTCTTATAGTGCATTAAAAGTTAGAAGCAATCATTTTTTATGCCAGTGAGTGTGTATTGGAAAATTGCTCCAATTAGTGCTTTCTGAAATCTAATCCACCAATATCTAAATCAACTGCGCACAAGTTTTATATCTTCCCTGGCTACCGTTGCATATTTTATAATATTAAACGCGCATGTGGGTAGGAAAGGTAAACGAGAGACCTGAAAGTGGCATGTTCTCAAACACTTGCGCACGGCGCTCGCTGGGACATCGCGCACTCACCGCTTCCCGTAACGCAGAAGTGCATTTGTGTTTTAGAACATCGTCAGTCAAGAAAACATTTGCTGTTACCTTCATCAATCTCATTTCTAATAATAATGAAAGCGCCTTTGAGGAAAAATGTAATTGAAAACCCGTTTTTTGGAGCACGGTATCAAAAATAAATAATACATACCAGATATATGACGTATTTTGACAGCGCAAAAAATGAACGAATGAAAGTTCTGAAAAATTAATTCAAATAGTGATTGAACATCGAATGAGCTGAAGTAAATATTGATCGTTTTAAAGATGTGTATTTAAGCTACAAAAAAGTATAAAAATATTGAAATACTGATGCATTATTTTCCACAGGCTCAGTCAATCTGTCACCAACGTTGTCAGTGTATACATCTGAAATTCGATTAATGTGATAAAAATGCGTGTCCAACACAATTTCAACCTACATTCCCTTAAGCAGTCCTTTTATCCCTAAATCTAGTGAAGATCAGTAGGAATAAGATTAGTATAAAACGAAGGATAAAGTAGCACATCCCAACAAGGCTCTCCGAAAAAAATTTTTAATGTACGAAATTCTATTGGACAGCCAAATTAAGCACCCTTTAGACGGTGAACTTACAGAAACTTTTTTAGATATCAGTAGTTATTAAATCTGTTTGTTATTAAATCATCACTAAGAGGAAGCTTCCTTTGACTTCCCCACATAGAGCCTGAGGATAAAATCATCTTTAGGGTTACTCATCAGTTGCATGCATTAAAGCCAGCAAGGAACGGCGATAATTAACGTTGTGACCAAGGATCAACAGCGAGCCCATTAAAAAATTACCTTCGGTAAGTGAAGCCAAGCAGAAAAACATGAGAATCGGAAAATAAACGCATAGAGATGAAACACAAGAATTTGAAGAAAAAAATTCGAGGCAAAAACAAATTGTATGCAGCATTGGATGGATAACAAAAAACACTATTTAAATTAATTCAATCTAATAATTTTTAGAAAAATCAGATCCCACTTTCGTTCCCATCTGCAATGACAGACGAAAAATTGCCAAGAAGGCTGTCATAATATGAACATGGTAAGTAAAAGAAACACTTAACATCGTTTCCGATAATCTAAGTGTAAAATGTTGGGACATACTTTTGTAAATATTTTAAATTGTTTTCGCTTTCGAAGTAATTATAAATCACTTTTAAGTAAATCCTACTAAGCCAAACGTCTCATATAGACAAAAAAAAAATTTTATATTAAAAAACTTTAAGCACTTTTCAACTTATTTTCTGCCACCTCTGTTTATTGCAGATTGCCAGAATTGATACTCTCTCATAAGATAGCAGATTCTATAATAACATCTTTATTTTCATCTTCCCTCAACTGAATGATTTCCATATTCCATCGCATCAACTGACAGCTAATCAACGTTAGTGGACAGTTACTACTCAACCGTGCATTTGTATTTCAATCTTCCTTGAATCAATCCCCTGCATTCAAAACGAGCAAAGGCATCAGAGCACAAACCTACAATCATTCCCACCTCCAATTTCTATAGAGTCCTTCAGAGCTAAAGCATCGACGTGCCGTGTTTTTTCAATAAGGCTCGACTAATTTCTGCTCGACTTAATGAAGCTGCCAAACTCATTTAATTTATGCGCCTTTCTTTTCTAGTAGGCGTCGTAAAGTTGCGCTCTGCACCCAAGCGTTGGGCTTTATCGTTGCTATAAACTTAATTGTAGCGAGCTCTGAGAGCACAATGCAGAACACACGGGCCAGACCAGGCGTCCACGGGACTCAGGACACACAGGAGTTACTTCGGAATGTGTTACGAAGTCAGAAAAACGGTAAAATGACTCATAATTACATCAGTCTCAGTGAGTCGAAAATTTATCACTGGACATAGCCATAAAGTGAATAATATATGTGTAGGGGAAGTTTTCAACAAGCGGTCACTTAATTCTTCTGACTGGCAAAATTATAAAAATGAAGACGCAGAAAACGCTCAAAACTGTACACGGTATCACCGTTTTGGCTGCCTAGAGTAAGTTTTAGCTTTATAAAATAGTCTAATGTTTAGGAATGACTTCCTTTAGAATTCTTTAAGTAAAACTTTGTACGCGCAATAATTCTTCAACAATAAGTTTTTAACTTGAGTTATCTATTAATTTGCGTATGAAAGTATGATCAAATTGTTCTACATTAACGCGCTGCAGAGGAGCGGCTTCAACTTCCAAGAGCAGACTTCAAGCTCGGCAGAGGGCGCAAACAAAGGAACACTCTCTGTATGTAACCGCTGCATCTCAGGTCATTGTTTTCGATTCGAACCTGCGTCTTTAATTTCAACTTCTGTTGACGGGTAATTTTTTACCAAAAACATGCGGAAAATATGTTAAATACTGTAACGAAAATTAGACAACTAAGTTCGCTCTGGTACCTAGTGACCGTACGTATAATTCATCGTAAGTTGTATACGTCCTCGAAAATATCGGAACAAAATTGTGTCCGTAGATAGATTACAACGCAGCAACATATTTTGTAATGAGCAAAATAGCGCAAAAGGCATGCAGAAACCAATTTAAAATAACCATGGAAGAAATACCGCCATTCTTCAAGAAAGTTTACGAAGAGTAATTTGCATTTTTGAAGGACGGGCGGCAGTGCGTGAGGTGCAGCGATCTGTGTTTACCACGAGCGGGGCAATTAGCGCTGAGCAGGTAACCTTAGCCTTCAATAAATTATTCCTTGATATTGCTATCGAGGAGGCCGCATAAATTAAGGCGCCATTTAATGAGCAGGATTCGAGTAACGCGATAATGTGGCGTTAATAACAACCCATCGAATTTCATGGGGCTAAAGAGAACGAGGCTTAATCGAGTTATGCCATACCGCCTCTCCACCTGGCCGCCAGACGCGGCCCTCTTCTTTACGGCGGATGCTTCGAATTTTTAGCTGCAATCCATCACAAGATAGGTTTTGCATGAAAATTCTTCAGCATAATAGGGCTGTACTAAATGAAAACGAAGTAAAACTTAGATTATCTTGGAAAAGGGAACAGGACCTTCAGATATATGAACCGTTTACGATCAAATTCGTTTTCAAATGACAGCAATAAATGGGTCTCTAATGTATTTTTGGAACACGTTGATCTAAATAAATTAATTAAATTAAGCTACGTTGATCGTCCTCTTAATTTACGGGTATCAAATTTTACTCACAATCATGCCAGAGAAACTCCACAATTTATCCCTAATGCGCGAACATGAAAACAGAGAAAATCTGAAACGATAACAGCTAATGCAATAAAGTCCACTATATTCTATTGTTTTGAATTAAGTTATAAATGAAAAGGTTTTTGACCCTTCAGTGACGGAGGCGAATCAGAATTTGCACAATAATCGTAAATTTCTGCTGCACTCATACCATTTTAGTTCATACTTATCATGTTGCAGTAATGGGTTCAATGAAAACAGTCGAGTAACACTACAGTATATGCACTTTACTGAGCAGTTACTGAGAGTTTTAGCGAGAGTAATGCACAGAATTTCTACCCTCACATTCAACATTCAAGCAGAATGTGAAATCTGTGCTAAAATTCTCTGTTTATCTTTTTAAATAGTGCGAAATTATACTGTTTGAGTAAATTCACTTTGAAAATTTCAGTTTCTCACCACCATCCATAACAGTTGCAAAGGAAAAATTTCATCAGCATGCATGGTTCTATCAAAATTAACAAAGGTCATTTCTAAAGAATGGTATAGAATTCTGAACTTCTCTAAGTCCCCAGTTATCTCCCGCAATACCAGCGTATTTACCACCATTGAAGGTAGACAGCATCTACCATTACGCAATAGCATCAACCGATGTCCACCGAAATGATCAGGAATAATTACACAACTCCATCCAGTTTGCTTCACAGATTTTAAGCATAGCTAGCATCTACGTTTTCTGGCAAATTGTCTACCTTTGTAGTTCAGAAGTCCCTTCCGCCGCGTTTATCTAATTGCATGCTACGGTAGAGCAAGGAACAATCGACAAACTGATCATGCAACGACTTCCAGAACACCTCTCTATTCCTCAAATGTTCAAACTGTGAGTGCAATTTAGCACAATGACTGTTTGTGGCTCCCTGACTTACTCATGTCTCCTCGTTTGTGTTTGGTGATAATGATCTTCCCATCCACGAACAACGTCAATTGCTGGGTTGTCTTTGCGATGGTGGAATCATTGAGCTTTTATTCCAGGGATAAATGCTTAGTTTTTGTTCTCTTCAAATTCACCAAATAACACTTAACCCATTTTCTCGAAGTTTACGCAAAACATAGTGCAGACGTACAAATGACCTTAAAAATTGAGTCATCTGCTCTAGCTATACTCCTTTCATGAAATTATCTGTACATGTTCATGTTATGACACTCATAATGCTTCATTCACTTGCAGATCAAAACATATCATTTTGTTATCTGCAACAGTTCATCTCGGAAAAAAATCTATCACCTTCATGCCTTAATTATTTTCAACGTTGTTAATGCCAAATGTACAAGTGTAAACGTTATAGACATGCTTTTTTCGGGAAAGTTAGTATACATAAGTTTTATTTTATTTCCATTTCTGAGTATCATTAGGATTGCTCCCAATTGTTAGAATAGAAATGGCAGATTACGCCCAACACATCTATTAGAAAAGGGAGAAATCAAATAAAAATACAAAACTAGTGAACTCTCTCCGTCGTTTCAGAATACACGCAATTAAAATCTGGTTGAATGCTATGGTAAAAATAAAAAATCTTATGACAGGAAAGTGAACAAAAGCTTGCATAAACTAAGCTTTCCTTAATTTGACTCACTTGATGCATGCTCCTCTTCACTAACCTCAAGCTTTGGAGGCCATAAACCATTCGCAAAGCGGGTTTATTGAACACTTTTTAGCAAGGAATCTGTGATAGTTGCAAGCGTTGAAATGAAATGACAGCATGTAAGCACAGCCACTGACGTCACAGACTATATTACAGTTTGGGCTGACAGTGACGGCATGTCTTTGTTTGCTACTCGGTGGCGGCCACTGACCAGCACAAAAGCAATTCCATCAAAGACTCAGCCATAAATCATTAAAGTTCAACGGATTTTCGTCAGCAGCAGGACGGGTGTAGACTCTTTGTATTACGCGCTCAATAAAAGCAAATTGGCGCAGGTATGAAGCTGTAACTGGCTGGCGGAAGTGGGCTCTTGCAATTACAGGTAGCATCAGTTCGTTACGCAGACAATTTTGTCGTTTACTATGCAAAGAGCGAGCACAGCTAGGGACGGTTTATGTCCTGAACCGAACTGACATACTTAGCCGTAGTCTTAGTCAAACACATTACGGACAATCCATTTTACATGAGGATTCTTTTTCCTTCGCGAAAAAAAGAGATCCACATTCTCAACCCTGGACAAAGTTTGAATGTTCAACTTAACATATCAGTTAAAAACTGGCTTCCAAAACAGAAAGTTCGATGAAGGAATAATTTCAAAATAAGTAGCAACCGAGATGTGAAAGATGTGGCTCTATTGCAAGGTAGCCTTTGCGTGCCTCGGCTAAAACAGTTGAGTTATTTGAACGACCACATTCCGTTTAGTCTCGTTTGTGTGTTAATCTAAGGGAAAGTGTATCTATTATGTGTCAAGTTTTATCTCTGTCACTCGAGCTCCGAGCATAAACGCCTACCTTCCAGTTATGCGAGATTTGACAAATTCTCGGCATCAAGCGTTAAGAATTGAAGAAGTTCTGTCAATTTACTAAATGAAGGATGAAATTGGCCATTTTTAAACCGCAAAATGTGCGCGTAGTGAGAGTAATCTTTTGCATTCCTTTTAAAATTGAATTTTGGTACACTTTTAATTAATTAAACTTTGTGAGTGTGTGCGATAAATGAGATTAAATAACGCGCAGTTAAATGATCGTTGCGTGAAAAAAAAAAAAAATCTTATTCGCAATGGAAACCATATTATTGGCAGCGAAATTATAATCTCCAGTTATCCAAGTAAAAAATAGCTAATCAAGTCTTTTCGTTAAGGAACATGAGAGTTACGCTATCGTCCATGACAACGTTGAAAACCCTTTGAAATATGTTAAACATGTTTAGCAGTAAAAAGTATCATTACAAGATTTAAACTCCAGGTTAGGAAGTTCTGTGGTAAAGTTTGTGTGAAGGCATTCTGAGACTGAGTACTATTCTGATGACCACATTTGCATCATGAGTGAAGTTTAACAACTTCAAACTTAAAAACTAGTACCGGAAAATTTCACAAGCAGCGAAAGTAAACATCAACAAAGCTACGAGTGGTTCCGTCATTCTTAAATAGATTTAAATCGGAGCACTAGATAAAATTTAACTTTTAGATTATTTGATTGATCAAGATATCTTTTGGAAAGATCTTCCGCATAGCTTGGAATGGAAGTGCATTCCAATAAACTCGCTTTCACTGTGATACTCGATCTTCAATTAAAAAACGATCGCCGGTTTAAATTTCTCAGATAATATCTTCTGAGATCAGGCGAGTTACAGTGTCATATACGTGCTGGCTAGACGAGGCTAAGATTCATTTGTTTAGCCACATCACAGCTAATGTCTTGTACAAAAATCGCGACGTCTAAAACTCTGTGCAACGCAGTTCTGATACCCTGAAGTTTGTAGGAAGTAGTTTTTTCGTGGGTAGTCTTCTCAGCCTTAACAGAGAGGCAATATCAACGTAAACAGCACATTTTCAATTTAGCAGCATAAAAGGCCATTCGGAATGAAAATCCTTTGGTTTCCGAGAAGAAGCCTGCACTCGAACATGGTTGAATCTCTCACAAAAGCAATAATCGAATTCTTATCAGGACAACTATTCGTAAATTTTTAGGTTAGAACTCGAATACCGTTTTAGCAAACCCTGGGTAGTGAATCGCCGTCCTCGTGTGACAAAATTTGTCGAACGCAGGGTGATAAAATTCATGTTAAGAAGCCCGTGTACTTCAGTGATTTGATAGGGAGTTAGTGACAATGTACATAATGCTGGAGAAATGATACCTCTCCAAAAACACTGAAGGATTTCAGTGTTTGGAAGTGAAAGTGGCTTGACTCGGTGTTGACGAATTGCAAAATGCGAAAGTTCGATTCACGCTCACGCTTTTTCATCCTTTTCTTGAAGTATTCTATTTTTTCACGTACGTATGAAGTAATTGTTCTACTCTCACTATAAACCACTTGAAATCTTACATAAAACAAAATTGTCTTTTGTCTTAATTATACCGCAAATGAATCTAACTGAAGTCGTAATTTCATTATACTGCAAGCACTTAGCCCAATTTTTTACACAGAACAGTTTCAGAATCAATATGAACAGCTTTTTCAACCAAAAAATGTTCACTTAAGTGAAGAATGGTTTTAGAGCCACCGTTCCTTTCGTAGAGGAGCTGATTGATGCACTGTCGAGTCAGTTAACTCCCACAGTTCATTGCAAAATACTGCCTCTAGACCAGTTGAACCAAAAAACATTACTGAGTTTTATCATATTGATTACTAAAAAGTATTGGCTTGATGTCATGTGTTACAAAATTTTATATTCTGTCATCAGTACTGAGCATCTTTTTGTCGGCCGTTTAATTCAGACTCGATGGTTCGTGCTCAGAATGAGAACCATTTCCTTTTCACTTGCGCAAGAGAAAAGTTTTCAGAATTCATTCACAATTAATATTTTGGAATACAGAATGACACTAAGACATCGCTGATTTACAAAAATGATCTATTAAAATATTACCTATTTCCTAACTTTACATATCATTGAAATTTTAGTCGAAGCCCTTCTGTTCCAATTTAATTTCATAGTTTGTCGGCCATTGTTCTCGAGACGTTTTTGGTATTACTCCCTCATTTTCCTCATTACTTTTCAATTAGCTCTAGATTTCAAGCATGATGGCATTTATTGTGATTCGGTGACGGAGATCTTGCAAGTCCATAGAAGGTGTTCTAAACACACGGTCCTTCAAGCAGAAATCACAAGGCGGCGTCAGGTCGATGTGTTTACGCAGCCACTCCACAGCAGGCCCAATTCCTAATGATCCGCTCCTTAAAAATTTATTTCAGATGTTCCTCGCACTAACAGACCTGTGGCATGGCGCGCCGTCCTGCATCAGGTCTGTCTGTTTACATCAATCCTAAAGCGTAATGTGCAACGGAAGTGTATCCCAAAGTGTAGCGTGAGAATGAATTCAGCATACTTTTCTCTCGCAAAAGTCAGAAAGGAATGGTCATCTCCCTGAATACCATTGCGCCTGCATTAAATGACCGGCAATAAAAAGCTTAGAGCCAGTAAAAGAAGATGGAGTTCACAACATATGAGCCTAAACCCATCTCCTTTCAATTGCGGTTTTTGGGTTATCAGTATGCTAAAAATAAGATACATTTTTTAGCCAACCTGTTTAAAGAACGATACTAAATTTGGGACAGCCATCTGTTGTAAAACCAGGCATGAGTGCATACAACACTCTGACACTTGCATTCTCCTGCCTATAATAATTCCGTTACTCCTCGGCTTTTATGATAAAAAATTAGAATGACGTAACACCCTACTCAAACTGCTTCAAAATTTTCACTCCGCTTCCCATCTACATATTTTGCCCTGAGCGTTATCTTGCATATACCTGTTCCCTAATTTGATTCTCTTCAACTGTTCATCGGAATTAAAGTTTATCTCTTACACTATGGCTACTAGCAGCTAGTACTCATAATCACTTCCAGTCACAGTGATAGGAAAATTATACCCGATATACATGATGCATCAGAGTAACTCGTAACAAAGTTAGCACTGCTTGATTCAGGAGTGTACATTGAGGTTAGTTTTCGGGCGTTTTCTATCCTCTTCATTTCAGATATAAATTCTTTCTCTTGAAAGTGGGTACCACTATTTTTCCAATCCAACACTTTTATTTCCACCCATTTTTATCATAAAATTTTTTCAAGTTATGCCATCTACTCTTCCGTCAAACAAATGAAAATAAATAATAAAGTTAACATTGATAACGAACAAGTCGAAATAAGAATTTGGAGTAGAAATATTGAGGCTTATCGCTATTTTCCATTTATTTCGGCCTTTTTCTCAACTTTTTCATTTTGTAAAACTAAGTTCACTTAATATTTTATTATTAGCATTGCATCTCACTTTAACCCCAACAGAGACATGCACTTTCAGAACAATGAAGATTTATGCCTAAATTTTGAAAAATTTGGTTTCACAATACTTAACAATTCGCCCCATGCAAACTCTTAAAATTATAATCATCGTTCAAAAAAGGTTCTTACCGTACATTGAACAAAATAGCTATTCAATTTCAGCATCGGATTAGCTTGAAGGAATTTTATCCAATGAGCAAATATAATTCTAGTTCAAAAATCAAGGAATTTAAAACTTAAAATTAGCGGTATATTTTGTCGTGTGTGGTGACAAAGTTGACCCAAACTGCATGAGGAGAAGCGCAGCGTACGCTAGGAACAGGAAAAGCTGCAGGCATGCCAGCAGCGGAGTCCAGTTCCAGGCAACTGGAAACGTGAGAATTGTAAACGCACAAGCCTCTAAAATAAATTGAATTCGTTATTTAGTTCCCGTAGTGTGATCCTACAGGCTGCTTGCAAATGATCTTACTTCCTTAGGTTCATTTTATGATTTTCATATCTTTCAAGTGTGAAGCCGCCCTTCTAGAATTTTATCTCTTTTGAAGTTTTAGGCCTCTCGTTCAAGTTTTATCTCTTTTTAGTTAAAGGCCTTGACAAGTAATGCCTCAGTCGCACTCTATTTCTAGTCTGTACAACTTAATTAGGTCCAATTATTTTTCTATTTCTCCAGCTGCAAAGTTGAGAAATTTTTCCAAACTATTGAGAGCTTTTTCGATCCATGCCTGCTCTTGATATCCTAACGATGTAAAAATGCTTTGAAAATACTGCAGGTTTGGACATATTTCTTCAAAGTGTAATTTAATTCATTATCGCCTTTCCATTCAAGTCTGCATCCTCCTGGGCAACAATCAGGATATAGGTCGAGCGCAATGTATAGCGTGCTGTTGACAACACGCTTGTCTGAGTATCAACAAATGTAACCACTCTAACAGCATCTTCGAGATTACTTTCAGTTATGAAAATGCTTAGAACTATTGAATAGGGCGGCATTTAAGTTGAAGAATTGGAGAAGTACAACTTTGCAAAGCTCAAAAATGATAACCACTTATTACTCAAGGAAATCTTGCGAAGGTATTTTTAGATCTCAACTTCGCGAAACTGTGTGGTTGTTAATCAGAATAAAGAATCAGGTTAAAAAAACCCAGTCAAAAGTAGAACTACATGCTGATTTGGGAGTTGAATCTCGCAAGAGGTTTCCTGTTCTTAATTCGCAGTTTGGCTTCAGATCCCTAGTTCTAGTGATGCCTGATTCTCTCGGTGCGTGCGTTATTTATGCTCTTCTCGCTCAACGCTCTGTTCCCTATTCTGTCTTCAGAATATCCGATCATCTGTTACCCAGTTTTGTTTGTTTTATCAATCGTTCACTTACCCTGGATAATAATCTGGCCTGCATATGTAGCACAGCCTGAAGAAATTGGGCTAAAATGCTAATGGGTATTTTCTTATTTTCATTTTTCTGAAACTTTAAAAATACAGAAGCAAGTGCAAAAAAAGAATATCATTTTTTTCTCTGAATTGTTTTCAATTTTTGATTCGCAGTAATGAAACAGAATTGGTTTGAAGCAACTGACCAATACAGAAGACATCCTTTTTTCCAATTTCTAGCCTTTCAAATCGCTTCGCTGCGTGCTGTCAACTGTTCGCCGCTCCAGTTTGTCCTCTGAGTATTGCTCATTAATTAGGGTGAATGAACCCCTCTTGACTATATCAACCTCCACGCTAAGAGTCCCACATTCTGTCCACCATTCACTGCGCTCGTCACCATTCACTCAGTTCAGGCCCACACCATCCTGTCCTGTCTACGTTCCATCATGTTCTGTCCACCATTAACTGCGCTCGTCACCATTCACTACGCTCGTCACCATTCACGCAGTTCAGGCCCACACCATCCTGTCCTGTCGACGTTCCATCATACTCTGTCCACCATTAACTGCGCTCGTCACCATTCACTACGCTCGTCACCATTCACTCAGTTCAGGCCCACACCATCCTGTCCTGTCGACGTTCCATCATATTCTATCCACCATTCACTACGCTCGTCACCATTCACGCAGTTCAGGCCCACACCATCCTGCCCATGTTGCACCCTCTCCTGTTTCTCCCACCAGAGCGCAAGTCCAGCACACAACCCCGCGTCCTGCACAGCAGCCTCGGCGCAGCGCGGCAGCAGCGGATGCGACCCCTGATTACCTCCCTCTGAGTGGCCGTCCGGCTCCCATCAACGCTCGTATGCTCGTGCTGCTCGTGGGCTCGTCACATGTCGATCGTCCCATAGCTGCGACTCGCTCGTCGTGATGCATGAAACATAAGGGTTCCGATTATTTAGAGGGGTGGTGTCGATAGAGCTGCAGCAGCACCAAGTGCGCTCCTGCCTTACTCAACAACCCGTTGAGCGTGTACAAAGAATGAGAAAAATAACCCAAAAGAGAGCGAAACCTGTTAAAAGGACAAAATTAACATGCCGACACCAATGCATGCTATTAACTTAAATTACTTTCGGTTGTAGAATAGTGGCAGTGTTTATTGCATTTTCATCGAGCAATAATATTTTATTATCAGGGTTTATTCGTGTATCAAGGATTTGAAGCATACTTACAGCAAATCATTTACCTGGTGAGACGTTTATTGCCACAAAATTAAACAATATTTATGGAGACCAGTACTCATTTAATTTATGAAAAAATAAATCACACGACACACTACTCGTAATTTCAACAGATAATTTCGAATAATAACGCAAAACATATTTGTCATGGAAATTTAATGATCTAGTCAATTATTATTTCTCACTGATGCGAGTTTTTAATTCCGTTGCAAAGAAATGTCCTTTAATTGCACCAGAAATTACTGATTCACGCACAAATTCTAATTGTTCGAAGTTCTGCAAATAAATCACAAATGTTTTAAAAATAGAAAATGTAATAACAGTTCTGATCAAATTTTGAGCTCAAAAATTGAATTTGAATTTAGTTCTACTTGTGTTTTTGACTAAATACCCAAAAAATTTGTATACATGGTGTTTAATATTAGCGGCGTACATTTATTCAACCTCATGTACATCACAGCGTCCATTTTTCAAATCGAATATCAATTTAAAATCCTTGAGAAACATTCCGTTACATTCGGTCCACTTTTTATAAGTTATTTTCGTGAAGGGTGGCCATAATTGGGCTTTCATTCTATTTATTTTCATTTTCACGGACTTTTTCACACGTAATAGAAGTGACTGCCTCTGCAATGTACGTGACCTCATGATAGGATGCAAAATGATGCTCAAAACTTTAATAAAATCAATTCGAAAGAAACGTGTTTTGAAAAAATAGCAAAAGTCGACATCTATGATACAGCAGTATTACAGAAATACCCAAATTTTTGTTTGAATTTTTCACAGCCAAGATTTTAACGCTTCCTTTGCTCTTCGGAGAAAAAATGAGTCACCTGCTTCTCACGTGGCCAGGACTTCCATGAGCACAAATAATGGCGGCAATTGTGTACGACATTGAGTCTATAAGTGCCTTAAATGTACGCACATCTGGTCGACTTTGAACCACTCTCGCATCAACGGATCTCGTAGGGCGGCCATGGTACGTGGACGATTTTCTCGACATTTAACTTGTCGTTGTCGGTGGTTCCACAAATTTTCTTCTGTTTTTATGTCTGGGAACTCAGCTGGCCGATCTGAATGCCTGATGTATCCTGAATGACAATTAATGACAATAATTCTCGCCCACTGTACCCGGCAGTTGTCACCCTACAGCATGCCTTTCTTCATCCATATACATTGCGAATGGTAAAACTTGGGTGTCTAGGATCTAATATGATTAACTAATTCGAAGTTAGAAACATAAGAAAACTAAATTGTTTATTCATGCTTTGCCTCAAAATTTGTTCCTCACCTTAAACTGTAGATTGTTGTATGAGCCTCCTATATATACCTTATTCGACACACAATACCAATGTAGCCAACTGTAGATGTTAGGTTTATTTTTGTTTCATACTCCCATTCATATGCATGCTTCTAGTACGTTGTTACACTAATCTTTAGAATTTTTAAATTTATCATTCTCTATCGTATATTTCTTTCATGTCTTGGAATTTAGTCTCGATTTGTTTGTTTTTCTTGCAAACTTTCTGTTGTCTCGCCACCTCGTAATGGTCCATAACTGCCTCTCGCAAAACAGAGATGAAATGAAGCTGCTTTTTATTGTCAGAAGTGCGAGCGTTTCTGATGCTGACGGTCATCTGTAATAAGGTACTTCGACACTTTTCTTTTGCTGTGAAACCTTTGAAATAGTTTCTTCACACATCGCGGAAAATTAATATATTATTACTCTTCAAGTGACTGAAAATATCATTAATAATATTGACCAACATTTTTCCACTTGTAAACGTCATCATACTGCTCTGAAAATTCATCGACGTCGCTCGAGCACTTCTAAGTAATGAAAGCCTGTTTTTCAAATTGAGATTTCACTACGAAGCTCTAATTTGACTTTGAACACCTGTAATCCGTTTGTTCTATGCCTGAATGCGAGCAACTTTTCAACACCGTCTTTGGTGAGATTTTTTCATTTTCTCTTTCCTCTTTGCTAATCTGTTACCTCTGAATGACTCCACGGTAATAGTTAGGCAGCTCTGAAGGAGCGTACAACGCATTGCGTGCAGTAAGAGGCACCTCCAATATCATGCCTTCAATCGCACCCGGTCATTATCCTTTCCATCGTGCTAACTCAACGCCTTCGCCAAACTTCCCTATCATTTTATTCGTTGCCTTATTTTTGACAACCATCCGGTGCTAACAAGACCAAATTATCGCCGCTCCACCGACCAGATGTTGCACTGCGCTACCGATCCGCGCATGCGTGCGTGCGACTCTTCCGCCCGCCGCGCTGAATCGCCGTGCGTAGAGCTCAGGCCGAGCACTTGGCCTCGGCTGATCACCGCACACTTCGAAGTAAAATAACGTTATGGGATAATAATTTTTTACAGATTAGTAGAAATAGACGCCGTTTCCGATGCATTCTGCTAATGAACCGTACATTATATGGAAAGAATACGTCCACGTCATAAAACCCGACGTTGTTGCAGGAAACCCTGTCTTTGCATTAGCCCTGAAACAACCCCAAGTGATTCTGAAATTTCATGAGCGTAACTGTTTATGTCGACGAAATATTCATGAAAATGAGATAATATTATGGTGGCGCTTCAAAATAATTCTCAAAATTGTTAATTCTAGTTTTATTTTAACAGGCACGACCTTGATTTTTTATTTCTGTCAACGTAACCCAAAAAATCATGACCCAAATTTAAAAATCACCTTATGAACGTGAAGAAACTAAATTAAATATTTAAACTGACGCACAGTATAATCGAGATCTCTCGGGAGATATTCGTCAACAAATTTTCACTTGAGATTAGTTCTGGCAGACAAACAAACTCTACAGCTCACAAATAAGCAGTTTTTAAACTGTTTCGCATCAGATAATCCCTGTCTCATCGTTAGCAAGAAAATGATAGTAATGCAGCAGAAAGCCCTCATTTTAGTTCTCCTTAAACACAGATATTTTATATCACTTTTATAAACCGCAGCTCATATTAGTTCTCCAAGTATCTTGCACTAGCGAGACAAAACAAGCGTAGTGCACACACAAGCGTTCATCACGCACTAGCGAGATACTTGCCGTAGAGGTAAATTTTGATGATTTCATTCTGTAAAAGATTTTTTGTTAAAGGTATTATAGACGTGCGAGAATTTCTGGGGACTGAACATAACCTCGCGTACGTTGCAGCCCGAACAACATAACGCGTCATCTGATGGAGCAGGCACAATCTGCCTGATCGGAGAGCTGCTCTATAGTCAGGACCGGTGTTTGTACCATGGTGACACTCTCTAATTAATGACATTTATATTGAACCTTCGTGTAGTAAATTGGTCAATCCAACATTGCATAGAACTTCAAAGAAGCTTCCTCGCGAGCAGCTAGAGGGCCGGAATAAGTGGATTAGAACGAGCTCTTGTAGTCTATTCAGTTAAAATAAGAAGGTTTCGTGATGCATATATGAAGAAAACATGAGTTAAAACAAGCTTGATTTACATTTAAAAAATTTTCCCTGGATTCTGTCACACACACTATATGATGGTCATCATGTTTTCTAATTGAATGGGAAACTTCAATTAGAGTAACAACATGGCTGTTCAATGATCAAACAACGTATAATTTTTCTGAACGTTGTTAATGTTTCTAACGTTATGAAAACGCAGTTCGCATCATTATAAGCACGCTCTCCTCCTCTAACTTTCCTACTCAGGTGCATGCCAACAGCGCTCGGCAAAAATGACATGAGACTTACGTGGCTTCCCATCAATTACTGTCTGAATTATTAGAAAAATGCGTGCTGCTTTTGAGCACGATTAAATCTGCATTTAGCTCGCTCAGAATTCAAATGGTCAACGGTTGATTAAGTGCCCAAGTATTGAATGAATCCTGTTTACTAAAATTGATTCCGAGATACAAGTGTGATCAGACTTCTGTAATTATGAGCATGAGTAGGATGAAATTCATTCATCCTACTGCAGTAACGAAAATATCGACTTAAATATATTTTATGAGTGAATAGCAATTCTTTCATCTACCTTCATAAGGTCGGTCATAAGGTCGGTCATAAGGTCGGTCTACACGTAAAAAAATTATCCATCACTACCTCCAAGACAGAAGAGAAGTTACAATAACATCCGCGAAGAAAAATCGAGTCACCACGACCGATATTTCAAAATGACCCAGTAGACGTAACGAACAGTCGATGTGGCGCCTGGATGGACGTGAGAGTAACTGTTGATCATGGCAGACCAATGATGAGAAACTAACATTGTCACTCTTGGGTAAACTGACCTACTGCACGTCGCTCCGTGCGTGTCCACTGACGCTAATTGAAGCCCTTTGTCATACTCTTCCCCCACATGCGTGAAACTTGACTAGTTTTTGCTGCATCTCACGAACCGGTAAGTCGCGAGAAGGTTCTCGTGGGTGAAATGCTCAACTGACTAGAAAGTTTTCAAAAAATATTTAATTCATCATATGACTCGCGCTTATATGTTTTTTATACTTTCACCAGTTCACATCTAACACAAACTAAAAGATTCAGAATTTGATGAATCTAAAAGTTTTTTAAATCCCGGGGACCTTTTTTAAAATACCAATGAGAAGCTTTAGAGCGCTTGCTTGACAAAGCATTGCTTCATGGAGAACATTCCTACACTGTCATAAGTTCAATTTTATTATAAAAAATGGTAAAGTTAAAGCGACGGAATCAGCTGACAAGCTTTTGAGAACTTATTAACATTCTACGAGACTGCAACAGCTCGTGAATGAATCGGAACAAATTGAGAAATGTGAAGTTACCCAACATTTTGTGTGTAATGCACAGCTCTAGATAAGTCTTAGCAGAGTGAGTTTTATTTCTATCAGGGAGAACAAATAGTGAATACATTGATTTTAAGCTTACTGACTGAAGTAACACGAGGCTGAAACGAAGAAGTAATCGAGTCATAAAACATGTGAGGTTCACGAGAGGCGCACCAAGTGTGTGTCGTTATTCCGCACCAACATTTAGCCCAGGTAGGTTTCAGTAATAATGATAAATTTGGAAGCAAACATTTCAAGCCTCACTTTTTAAGATAAGTTTTACTCCTGAATTGAGTTTGTATACACCGCTCATAGCTTGATGAACTGAACTGTAATTATTTTATAATTTTGCTAGACCACTTTTGAAGTCGTCAGATGATCGTCAAAAAATCTTGGCCTTTCTGAAACGCAACACAAAAGTCTTTACGCTCTTAGTTAACCCAACAAACATTGTCAACGCGCTCTAAAAACTTAAAACCTTTGAATTTATTTTAAATCATTTTTAACGATGTGTTAAAGAAAATCTCGAGTAATTTCAACGATTTTCCACTTCATATGCATGGGATTTTAGCCCCAGCCTGCAAAACCAACTGCAAACAACAATGGAATGTGATATTAAAGGGTGAATACTGTGCACTGTCGTTCTAACTAGAGTCCAACGCGTCATTTCGGGTACTTTCATTCATGAAAACGTCTCACTCGTCCACAATATAGGTAGTTAAACTATACATGCTTCCACAGACAAGTTCAAGCTGTGTCTCTCCTTTTGTCAGCCTTTTTTATCGTGAGCTCATAAAAAATTGCAGCTTGTGTTTCTATAAAAAGTACAAGTCTTCTTTGGTTTCAACCTCCAGTTCTCACCTCTGTTGGGATTTCGTATCGGAGTAAATTTTCTCGAACAATCTCAACAACTTTTGACTTGAAATGACAGGGCCCTCTGATCTCGGGGTCAACTTGGCACAACTGCAGTGCTCCGAGTCTTTCTCGAAGGTTTTGAAATTTCATAAATCCATTATCGACTCATAGTGTTTTGAATCCTTATGACGTATAGAATTTATCAATGCACTCAAGCGTTCATCGAGTAGGAACTGTGTAAAAAATGACTGAAGTTAACAGTTGAATGATCTTCAATGTTACCTGAACACAATTATTGGCGAGAGTCAAGTCACATTCTCAGACACCTATCGCATTTTGCTTCAGAACTTGTAGCTATTCAATTGACCCACCCTCTTATCACAACCGTTCACTTATGACTTTCTAACCCCAATAATAGAGCAATCTAAGCTGGCTTTAGCCCCCAATTTGTTCCGGTCGAGTAATTTAGATTCGGTGGTAGCATCAAAGTTGTTTGTTTTGCTGCGAACCAATCGTTCAGGGGCTCCCGTTTTCAACATGACATTCGTGACTGCATAGAAACGTCATGACACCGAAGTCTTTTTCACTTATAGTTTGAAAATAACATGAAATGCTTGCGGAATGTAAACGCTATTTTTTATGTACGAAATTTCATGGGTATAACTAACCGAAAATATAAAATTGAAACATTGTTCTTTCACTGGTGGTGTAATTCTTTTTAGTATTTACATCAATTAAGATTAACGCAAAATTAAATGAAACATGAATGCGGCAGAAAAGTCTTTGCTAATTTTCAAATAGTACTAAGCTATTGAGAAAACTGTAAATTGCATTTGTTAAGGAACAAAAATTAAATTCATTTAACTACATATTTTCCTTCACCAAAATTACTCATGGTTAACAATATTGATGAATAATGATATCTTAAAATATTTCCGTACCATCAATATTAATCAGAAAAATAATAAAACTGTGCTTCAAACTCTACTGCACTGTTCTTACTGAATGATACTGATATTCCTCAAACAATATCGTCTACACACATTCTAGGTTAGAAAATGTGCGTCTTTAGCAAATTAATAATTTAACGAACGTCCACAGCTACTTCTCCAGTCGGTTTGGAAGTTAAGGTAAAATTGAACTCTTATGCCACATCATTTCACATTGGACGAAACATTGCGGAAAATAAAAACCATATACGTATCTGAACTATTGTTCTGATACTATAGTTTTCTAAACAAATATATATACGTAGAATCATATTCCAATATTACAGAAGCCTATTCATTGTACGCATTTCAGTCCCGTTAAAAATACACGTATTTTTAATCATTTTTAATCCTCCGTGATTAAGAGCAACATTTCAAGCATCTCTTGGTCGTATCAGTTATTGTGTATATGCTTATGATTTGCTGTGAGCATTTGAGCGACCAGGGGAAACTAAATTTGAATGCAGCGGCAAACTTCACTATAAGACCAACTCGTGTTACGGCTGTTACTCGCCGATAGTAAGATTCCTGTCATACAAAAACGAACACGTTCTTCACGTTGCTCACCTAACCGTTCAGGACATTCATATAGTATTGAGAATCTGTCGAGTAGAAAAGTCGAATATCATTTATTATCAAAATTCGATGTGATTATTACCAACATAATTTCTTCTTCCACTTTTCAACTTTGCGAAATAGTCCGAGTTCCTCACGTGTTAAAATACAAAATAAATCCCTGAACATTTTTCCTTGAAACACTGTCAATCAATATTTAATGTTCCTGACAGTCTATAAACGCAACGTATCAATGTTACTAACATTTTCAGGCTGAAAATACAAAGAAGAAATTTTTTTTCAGTCACACTAATAAAAATGTTAATCAAATGTTTCAGCAAAATAAGACGCAGTGAAAACACAGAAAATCATATTGTAAGACTAGATAGGAATAATTTTTGTACAATAGGAGTATCGTTCACTGGCAGATTAGTCAATATTGCAGAACGGTTACATGTTCATGGCACCAGAGACAGAGGCGAAATGGATGATCGAGAGTGTGTTCCAAACTTCTAAGCTGCAGTCCTATTGAATAATCTTAGAGCAACAAAATCACTCGTTGAGGGCCGGTTCAAGCTTGTGAATGTGTAAGGTTTCTATTATTTTAATACGCTCTTTTTTCACAGCATGATACAAAATTTCTGTGGTTGATTAAAGATCTTCATTCGAGGGCTTACAACTGTGATCAACAAGGAAATTATTAAAAATAGAACCTTGATATTTGTGCGCAGTTAATCTTTGTTTCATCTTTCAGGGTCATCCAAGTCATGCAAATGTAACATTTATTGAGACTCGCATTCTCTTCTGTCACACTTAAACTGATATATCACACTGGCTCTGTCTAGGTCACTGACCCTGGATCTGGAAATATTATTTCGTATCAGGTTGCGGTCGTCTCTAGGCATGACACGAACTCCAGCTGACGAGATGGGTCGTGCCAGGTCATCGATGCAATTTCGTATCAGTCTCACCTTCCACAGTGGATTAATTTCTTGAGTGAGGAAATTGAGAAATCATTAGTGACAACTTTCATGAGAAAAAGATAATATGCTAATTGTGTCCTGAGATTCCACTGAAGCGATAGCTATCTAAATAAACTCAGGTAAATGCGATGTTTAAATCAATCATTCTTGCTTGCTAATGTTGCTGCCTTAAAATAGAGTAAGGGAAAATAATCCAAACAAAACTTTGAACGTGTAAATTAGATCTTCATGGTATGAATTATAGGTAATAAGATTGTCACTACTCTTTATCCTTTCATTTTCATATTCATGCTGACCCTCTTGCCAAATAGCATAAAGCAAAATTAAAATGCTTTCAAGCAAGCGCGCTGAGTGAGACATACAAAAAGAACTAATTTTAAATTAATCACGTTATCGCTACAGACTTGAAGTTAGGGTGCCAAAAATAGCGTCTGCAATAGCTCAAACATGCGGCAGTAAATACGAATATTGTTTCACCAGCATGATCAAAGCTGGCGATGCTGACCTCCTTGTCGTGGTCTCTGGCAGAGAAGCAGCCCGCTGCACGCTGCACCGCGGCTGGTGATAAGAGTTTACCTCTTTTTCATGTCTCCAAGCTAACTTATACGAAATAACTTACTTCTCAGTCAGTAACAAAGCGATGACTTCACAACTGGACTCCATCGCAAATGACGTGCTCGTCACTTAATTCAGCTTCAACGACAATAAATACGGCCGTAAATGAGAGACGACGATTGTGGGCTAATATGGCTGCCGTCGTTGATCTTTGAGCACTAATGTCAACCTGGGTCCTGATTAAATCGTCGTCGTGGAGCCTCAAATAAGTCAATAACTGAGCAATCGATAACCCAAATTGATGCTGCTGAATCGTTTCCGACAATACGGTGACCACTTGTAATCAATGAAGCTTGATTTTTTCACTGCTGACGCAACGACATGCAGTTCTTATCGCAATCACCGCCCGTGAGATGATTCCATATTACTGCAGCCTGACGAAACATGAAAGAGCGTAAACTTTCCTCACCGACCACATGTGGCGGATTCAGGTCCCTCATATCGAATTAGGGTGTTTGTTCTATTGTTATAGGCTAATAAATTCTGTTCTGGGCTCGAAGATCCATCGTCATAAATCCATCATTAAAGGCAGATGAATCTGACGTTATAGATGGATGAATCCATCATTAAGGGCTGATGAATCTGTTGTTATGACCGGATAAATCCTTCATTAAAAGCAGATGGATCCGTTGTTATGAATAAAAGAATCCATCATTAAGGGCTGATGAATCCGTCGTTATGACCGGATAATTCCTTCATTAAAAGCAGATGGTTCCGTTGTTATGGATAAAAGAATCCATCATTAAAAAACAATGGCTCCTTCACACATCTGTATCAAACATGGAGTGTAAAATCAGCCCCCCTGAGCAAGAAGCGCGACGCGCGTAGCTTCCCGTCGCTGGGGCGAGCGTGGCCGGGAGAGCGCAGAGACCCGGCGTGTCCCTTATATCTGTATTAGCGAGGCCTGTGTTCAGCGTGCCGTTAGTGAGTCGTCAGAGAGGCAATTAGGCGGGTATTTAGTGAGCTGTTTGAAAGAGAGCCTGCTAAAATCCTGGAGGACTATGTTAGCATATGAACTCTGATGGTGAAGATAACGGGATTTACTACTCGCAAATGGGGCTTTAAAAATCCTGATTTCGAGGCACCGCTCGTTGCCGAGCCGTGCCGGCGCATGCCTCCAGTGCGTGTCCGCGCGCCGCTCCACCGGCCGTTACCTCGGCCGCTCCTACAAATTATGTGCGACTCTTTGCTTCGCGGACGCTAATCTCGCTCAAACAGGCAACCAAATTATTCGAGCCCTTATGAATGTCGGACTAGTCTCAAGTGGATTTTAATGAAGCCAAATTTTGTATTAAAGAAAATTAGTGCAGAGCAGGTATTCACTGCAAACATTTGTTATACGTCGCAGTAATCATCATATAATTGGGATTAATTAAGCATGATGGCGATAAGTGAAACATGCATGATCGTTTGAACGTTCCTACCATGATGATGAGGAGGAAAAAAGTTTTATTCAACGCCAACTTACTGAATTTCCTCTCGTAAAAATGTAATAAAAAAAAATTGTGCATAAGTCTAGGCAAATTAGGAAGATTCTTTGTATTCCGAAACCGTAGTAATTCCCTTTAGAATAAAAGTTGGAGTCATTAAAATGAACTTTATTACGTGTTACTATTACAGAGTTTTGAATATTTTGAACACCGAATTATTATTTCGTACCTAACCGTAATCACAGTAGTAACGACTATTGTTTTAATGAGTAACCATCGCCTCATTATTACGAATTCAAGGGGAAATTTATGCAATCATTGAATTAGAGTACGTCGATATAATTCATAGTCTGTGAACACTATTTAGTTTGAATTATTTTCATTCTGTGAGGAATTAATGTAGATTCGAAGACACCATTTATTCAGAACTGTTGAACATAGTCTTTAAAGTGAACAAGTTGGTGTGCAAAATTGCACTAATGAACTATAGACTACGTTGGAAGAATGATCAAAGCATACCTCATGTGGGAATTTTTAATGCATGACAAGCAAATTAAATTACTTGCCTCATGAGCCAGAGACTGAAGATGGATCGCTGTGGTGGAGTTGGGCGTCGCGTCGAAGCTTCTCATATATTTCACGTTCCGTGTGCAGGATGAACCTTCCATCGTCAGTTCTGGCGAGCTGGGGAGACGATGGGCAAGAATTACCCGAGGAAGTATTTAGGGAGCCATTAATGAGATGTTTGGCAGGCCTTTAATGAGGTATTTAAGGCAGGTGTGCTGGCGCTCTCCCTCCCATCCATCACAGCGCTAACAAGAGCCAAACTTCCCTCGACCAGCGACCCCTAAACGGCCTCGCTCTGCGCATGCGCGCTGCTCTACGGCTCTTGCGCACGCATGCGCCGTGTGGAAAGCGGGCTGCTGCTTAGCGCATACTTCTACGTTGCTAATCGAGTGCTAGACAGACCCATTTAGAGTTCAGAACTCATGAGCTATCCACACAGAAAACATATTTCTCATACAGCCGCAGATTTTTTTCAGTAAGTGTGTATTCATACTGGTCATGGTCGTCACAGCTAAGGTGAAGCGTGAGTGATGTAAATCACGGGATATTTTCGTGTAAAAGAATGGGATATTTTACTCACGTCTCATCAGGTCAGGCGGCAATGCGTGAAAAAAAATCCAGCTAAATTTTAATTCTGTGGCATTTAAAGTGCCTATACTGCGCAATTGAGTATTTGAATCGGTATTCAACAGTACTAATAATAAATGATAAAATGAAATCAGTATTTAAAACACTCCGTTGCATTTGTTTATAGCCGTAAACTGTTAAAAATAAAAGATAGCGCATTACGCAAATTTTTAGACACCGTAAAATGATACCCTTATCTCCTCCTTTCATAAAGGAAGCGTTAACCTAATGCAGTTTCTTTGAACATTTTCCGAAAAATTCGTTTGTGAGATATGAAATACGTTGTTCTTACGCACTGATTTGCTCGTCTCACTTGAGCCGCAATTTTACTCAGCATCTCTGCCCTCGTTTCCAGCCTAACCTGGATGCGCGTCGCGCGCGTCGTGCGTGCCTAACTACTTATTTTAGCCAGCGGCATCTACTGCGTCCAACGCAACGCGTACTTGAGGGAAACTCCTGAGCTGCGTAAGCGACGCAGCTGTAGGCTGTGAAGCCATGATATAAAGATTCAAGTACCTAGCAATTAAATAGCATGGAGCCCGTTCTCTCAAAAATACGACTTAGCAACAAATACGGAATCGGGTATGCGCCAACAGAGCGGCGGGATCTTCTGGGCTAAGTTGAAGTTCCTGAACTTTAATCTTATCTGAAGCACATCCTTGCTTATAATTGACGCTCAACTTAACAATAAAAGCGTCCTTAATTCAGGCCCTTTATTGAGAATAATTTTACTGTTTATCCACACAGAAAGATGCAGAGATTAGAACTTTATCAAGCACAGGTATATTCAATAATTCTTGAGTTCCTTGCTCAGTGTCGTCATGAATTTCATTTTTTTGTAGTGACAACTCTAATAAAGATGGAATCCTAACATACTTTACTGCGCTACAGAGACCGCCCCTGCTGTGTGCACCCCAGTCCAACTTTGCATTGCTTTCGAAATGACCGCAATCTCTACATATACATACAGCGTCGCAATTTGTTATAAACTAGAAGTAAGCAGTCTGAAATTTCAATGCCAAGCTTCGCTTCAGAGATGTTGGTAACTTAGCGCGTTTTACCTAAATTTATGAGCAACTTGGAGTTGACTCTCAATTATTTTTACGTAGGTTTGCACCTCTCTCATAAACAAGCATATTAAGATAGTGCTTAGATCATGTAATAGTTGTCATCTATTCGATTCATTGCTATGATGTTGTTCACTGGGCTGTTTCATGTCGTAGAATAACTAAATTAGTGATCTCTGTGTGTATACCTTACGTTTTTAGAAACACATGATAGAGAAACCTGCCGCAAGTATTCAGCCATACTTTTATAACTCACTGTAGATAAATTGTTATTCCATGCAGATTGAATTTCATCTGACTTCGTACATGCATTAATTTTTCGACATGTTTAATACCAACAAACAGATGTCTAAGATCAATTTTGAGCCAAACAGTTTCTACTGTCTGTGTCATCATTTTACGCTATAAATACATTAAGACTAGGCATGTTGGTCAGAACGGTTGAAAAATGCTTTGCTGATCCCTAGAAATTCGATTTGGAATACCCTCCCAAAGAAAATCACTACACTACAGAGTAATCATGTATCCCACTTTTTTAACTTAAGTGTATTTCAAATTCATTAGTATATTCGCATGTCGGGAGAGTTACCAATCGCTTGATAAAATGTACTTTCACCACAAACATTAGTGATTTTTATTAGAACAAATTTACCAAAATGCATTTATAAACTTAATGTAAGCTTCTGAAATCTAAGCGCCGACTCATGGAGTTCCAGGAGTGTGAGGCTTTTGCATCAATCAAAGCCGCATAGCCATGCTGTTGATGACATGAAGTTCAGTGATGGTTCTCTGCCCTATGGATCAACAGATACTGAGTAAGTAAGGGAAAATTATAATTCTTAAGACAGTTATTGAATTAGCATGAATTACTTGAAGTGTAGGTTTGTAGAACATGCACATGTATTTGTAACATCGGTTTTATTACTTAGGAAAGATATTGCGATACATGTAAATTGCATCTGCTTAGTATATCTCCTGCCATCATGTATTCAGCACGTTTATGGTTTTCAGCAATTTAAGGAACTGCATTTTTAGATCTATTGCAAGATATTTTTCTATTTCCGATATTATTGAATATTTCCATAGATTTGTTAAAACTGTTAAGAAAACCAAAGTTACACTAATATATGTCTGAAAACTTTGGATGCGCATAAGTAAACAATTGGTACCCTTGTTCAAAAGCCTGTGCCCAAATGCTACGCAAAGTATGGAGGTGATGCATGAATACAATGTTAAATGTTGAAGTAAAGTTCCGGATGGTAAGATTGTAAAATTATCAACGTTTGACCCTATACTGGAGAGACATGTATCTATTAATTTGAGCTGGCATGGAAATTCCATTATGAATTCAAAGATGTTCATCTTTTGCTTGATGATGGGGATCATTATGAGAGACAAAAAATAAATAGTTCAAGTGCAGTTCATTTCGATTGCGTTTATGGTCATGCCAATTGTACTTTGTAAAACCGAAACATGAAGGTGAGATGTATTGAAGAGCACGAATATTGACGGACACAAGTCCTGTGTAGCAAGAAATGACACAGAAAAATTTTCATAAGCTCATTTTATGAGAAATTTAAATCTCGAGATATTAAAATCATTAGGTTAGGCATATGCAGACATGATCATGGCCATTAAGTTGATTGGAATAATTTGATTTCACGTGCAACCAGATGCTTTTTAGGTCATCTCACCTCTTAACCGGCCGGAGTTTCAGTTATTTTGCTCTAATTCGAATGATGAAAATCGATAGTGAAAGAAACAAATTACAAAATTTGTTGCACTTATTTCGAGCGCACTCAAAAGTAATTTGGTAACGATCAAACTGTGCTTCATCGTCTCAAACACAACATTGCCGCTTCAAAAGAACAGGTGTACATTCTTGCAACCTATTAACCAGACCTTAACGATCTGCACGGTTTGTTGACAGTACGAGAAACGTAGAATATAAGCCAATAATTTACAGCTAAAAACGTGATATCCAAGACGCGCTCTGTCGATTTCACTCACGAAAAAAGACAAATGTAACGTAGGAAAATGATTATCTTGCCATAGAAAAACTGTTTGCTCTCACTTATCCTCTTATTCCAGCATTTGCTTTCGGTAACACATCGAACGAATTTCTTACTGACATACATAAGGTTCTAGGGTATACTTTTCTTCAAACAAGAAAAGTGAAGAGGAAATTAAAGAATACAAATACATCCGGAGTGAGTGTTCTGATGCAAACTATGCATATACCTTTAAATACGAGTAGGTACCTGGACACAGCTACAGAAGGAGATATATACGAGAAACAAATTTTCTGACCTCGACAGATTAAAAGCACTGAGTAAGCTCATTGTAATCAATACGGAATGTAAACTCGAGTACACCGTTGTCATTCCTGAATGGTACGAGTGCCCCTGCGTTCAAATGCATGAGCTTTTTGGGAGTATACAGAGTACTCGATCCTCCAGTCCTTTTAATGATCGAGCACCCCTCGATCTACTCACCTCGTGGCCATTGTATAAGAGGCGACTTAGGTATTCTTATGCAACCTTTTCAAAGTTTCTTATTCTTATGTCTTTTGCAATTTTTTTTGTCAGTCTATTGATAAAATTGACTTCAATAAACTTCATGTACAGTACAGATGAAATGATGGATTTGTTTTGGCCTGCTCTTCCAGTAACCCAAAAATAATCAACTTGCAAAATAGTTCCAAGTTATGAACTGGCAAGCTCTAGCGCTGAATTGAAAAATGTAAAGCAAACGTTAACGTGAAAAAAACACAAGTTTTATTACTTTCCGAATTCATCTTCATATGTAACAATT
The DNA here is from genome assembly GCA_014220935.1 of Platorchestia sp. MABIK. Lineage (NCBI taxonomy): Eukaryota > Metazoa > Arthropoda > Malacostraca > Amphipoda > Talitridae > Platorchestia > Platorchestia sp. MABIK. The sequence goes on from JACJUY010000367.1 coordinate 224,794, forward strand.
ACGCGTTCTAAGTTGTTATCATAGGTAAAATGTTTTTCAAATTGAATGTAGATCGATCACAGAGAGAAAAACACTGGCGCTCACTTATCATTTAATTGCCGTGCAACTGTACGCTCATTTTTCTTCGGTTGAAGTTCACTTTTACGCTTTGAGCTGACCGTGCAGTCACAAAAAGTGTCTTCCCCTTTAACAAACTTTAATGTCCTTGCTGATTTGCTAGTGAAAGAAAGAATTAGATAAGAATCACACTCAGGGCCTAATTACTCTTACTTTATGGTGTATTAGAAAAGCAGATTACGTCTCGTGACTATTATCTCTGACGCCCAATAAGCACGCGACCTAAATACGTTCGATGAGTTAATGAAAACAGCGACTGTTGAGCGACTTGAGCCATTAGCCAAATAGCCGTTGTATCAGCTCGCTAATAGCGGTCGCGGGGCAGCGTGCGTGACATAACCGATGCTACTCGCTTCCCGTATCACCAAACTAATCTAGGGAATTGTGACAAGCTCTGACGCTAATGTTAATAATGTTCCCTAATAATCAATTCCTGGCGCAGTTGCCAACGCGCTTTTAAAAGC
>JACJUY010000367.1:225839-250045 GCA_014220935.1 Platorchestia sp. MABIK
AAGGCCTTTTGGATAATACTTGTTAAGATAATGCTAATGTTCCGGCAGTTAGTCTTCTTTGCCCATCATCCTTGCAAATTGCTCAGCGGTGAAAACTTAATGACCCAGTTAATGAATAGTTGTCAGTTAATGGAGGCGCTTGCGGGAAAAACTTTAACTGAAGACACAAAGAGGGCCTGTGTTCAGAAACAAAATAGGAAAATAATTGCCGGTCTCGGAGACCGATTCTCTCCGTAATTTGTTAAACAAGCCTAAGACGAACTGCTTTGAAATCAGAGGTCTTTTTGAAAATGAATGTTGATTGGATGCGGGAAAGAAAATAATTTTACTTCTAAAACGTTTGTTTCTTAAAAAGGTTTTATTAAACTTAGTCAAAGTTCATGTCATATCGTATTGAACTGAATACAACGAGGCCATGGTTAGATTTATGGCAGGCGAAGCTTGAATTTTAGTACTGAATTATTACCTAAGATGAGCGCAAAATACGCTTCACACATACGCTGCAACAGAAGTTCCGATACAACTCTCGTTGAGACTCACAGACGCAGCTTAACCTAGTCATGTGGCTCATTTATAACGAGAAAACAAGTTTAAACTTCTGTAGAGTTTTTATGGATATCAATCTGGAGCCAAATTATATGATCACTCAATTTATTCAAGAAGTTTTGGATACATCTTTTGATGAAAATGAGTTACTGAGCAACGTTGAACATTTATTTTTAGACACACATCTCCATGCCCCGCGCACTGCTTGAAAATTTATTGATTCATTCAGGTGCTGTTGAAAATTCACACACTACTGTAATTGTTTTGTATGGATTCATATGATAAAGATGTAATATTAAACGAAATTTCAGTTTTTTGATATATGTCGATTTTTATAGAAGGTATAATTGAAATAATATTGAAATGATTGTGTCAATGAATCAAACAATGTCGACAATTAATTGTGAACAATGAATCCTCATTTTATATTTGCTCTTACAAGCATGTACATGTGCTGCTGTTGAGACATTCAGTGTTGCTCATGCACTCAACTTCGCCGACACACTCGATCGAGACTAATCTTCAGCCTCTTCTCTATAGAAGAACATTATGAAGGATGGTTAAAGATTCCTCAAAAACATTCATCTCTGAAAGGACGACTGTGTGAAAAATATTTCTACGTGAGCCCTATTCTAATAACGTAAACACGAATATTGTCTCATCGTGTGTAATCGCGTAATTTTTCGTTTTTAATATATAATGACACAAAATACCTACTGTTATTGAAAACATTCTGTTCAGTCGATGTTGACATTAATTGAAGACTACATGGCCATAATTAGAATTTACTTCCCTTGTGGAGTTGCTACAATCAGCATCGGAAGTCTTGCACAATTTGCCCGTGAATGTTGAGCTGATCGGAACAGCTGGTCCAGAAAGTGGGCCTGTGTTTGTTTTGTGCACTCATTGTAACTTCGCATCCCCTGAAGACTTCAGTTAACATTCCAATACTATGCAGTCGTCGTAACAGCCCGCACATGTCCACACCCGCACTGATCATGGTTTTCCATCAGCGGCTAACTCCTCGAATTCATCCAAAAATTTGTAGGGACAATAAGTGTCCAGAAATATCAGCGATTTCATCGGGATATTACAAAATACATACCCACCCAAAAGAAGTTCTTACAGAAATTACCTTACGTTAAACTTGCTCTCTGCTTGCTTACGGAAAATGTGTTATCACACGATTTTTAAATGTGAGACAAATCATTCGTTACAATTGATTGACGAAAGATTTTCTCTTATCTCATTAAGTTCTTGCAAAAAACACCCAATCGTAGTACTTTTTTAGAGAACCAACGAAAATTTTCTCAACACACACTTAAAAATTCTATACTCTTGCATAGTACAGAAATGAAAAACTTATGGCATTTTATCATATAATTTCCAAAATGAACATATGAACCCACTCTTCCGGAGTTAATTGGGAAAATCAAGAAGATATTTTACCCCTCAAAATGCAGACGAAATTAATGCTGGTATGCTCTACAAGTGCAGTGCAGGCGAGTATGGAATTACGCTTCTCAATGATAGCGAGCTGTCAGTGTTGCCGGCACTTTGTTTGACAAATATTAACATAAAGTTGGGACCGTTGAAATAAAAACCTGTTACTCAATAACTTGAGATCGAAAATGATTCGTTGAAGAGTAACAAGGAGTTGAAATTTGAAACGTACTGAAGAACAATTCGTATTTTGAAAGTAGCAGAGAAATGAAATGAAGAAGTTAGGAAAGCACTTGCATTATGAACACAAGACTCAAATTGACAGTCTTAATTATTATGAACACATAAAACAAACTTTCAAATTAGGTTGTGTATTTAAAAATATATCCAACATGACACCCGTCTGATGCGATGCAGGCGTTGAAACGCTGGTGCAATGATTGCCGGACACTATCAAAGACATGGAGGAGTTTTACGAATCCTTGCGAAAGCTTCTGCAATTCCACCGATGAGGTCTTCTTCGGAATGTATCGGTGTTTCGCTCACCATACTCTTCAAATGTCCCCAGAAGCAGAAATATAGGAGTCTTATGTCGGGAGACCTTTGTGGCCTCGTGAAAATATTCAGTCCTTGTAACCCTTTAACGGTGCATTTTCTATCACACGGTTTTTGGATATAAAGTGTTTATTTGAACGGTCTCAACCTCGTGTTAAAGTTTGTCCAACGAAGTGCCGGTCACCCTGTACGACGTTCATCCGTAATCAAGCTATTCTGCTGAGTTTTCGAAAAAGCGCATCATGCGTTGGGTTGTGGCATATGTGAGCAATGTCATTTTTCAAAAACACATTTTCACCAGAGGGTGACTAAACACGTAAGGTTTTTCACTCAATGGTACACACGTGTTTCGGTCAAAAGCACTTTTTGACATTAAGTTTAAGGGCATCATGTTAATTCCTCAGAAGTAAATTCAAGGGAATTTTTATGTTTTAAAGTGTTCTATGACCATTTGTGTGGGGTCTTCGTCACATGTTTCTCCTCTATCTAGAACCCATGGTGACGGATACATAATCTTTTTTCGCGTTAGATTTGTTAAAATGGGGAATTGAATGAAACCCATCGCTCTAAGAACGTTCTCCTCCAAGGTTATTTTTTGGGACTCAAGTCTTGCCACAAATCTGTATGGGTTGAGGGGAAGCAAGCATTTAGACAGTTCAAAAATTTCATTTTGCCGTAATTTCTAAATGACGGGAAGAGTGAAACTGCATAATGAACAAAAATATACATTAGCAGACACATTCCTGACCATCGAAAATATATATTTGTGTACTGTATGTACTTAAAAAGTTGGTGACTGATTCATAAAGTACAAAGTGAAAAAAAAATTTAGACACCGTCTCATACAAGATCAAATAAGTGATTTCTGGAAATTTTCGTCTCCTAAATGAGCTAGAAACTCCTGGAAAACTCGGAATCGTGCATGATGTGATGTTATCAGGGATTTTACGTCAGTCTTACGTTAAAAACCTGCATAAAAAGCACTTTAAAATGCAGTAGCAGAAGTAGGTAATAAAGAATGTAAAAGATCATGTTACTTCCATTCACTCAGTAAAATGAGTTTTTGTAATAATATCTATTTGAAACAAAACGTTCCTTTTTAAACACTCTAAGTTACATTGTGAAGAAATAGAAGATGGCTGTGACCACGAAAAATTTGCAAGATGTGATGTATCCCCTAAGATTTTAGTAAGAAACATATTCCATTAAGTTAAAAATAGTAGCTTCTCCGTTTGTGACAGGGATCGAATGAACTTCGAAAAGACCTTAGTGACTGGAAACCATTTCTTTAACTGCAATAGAAAGATAACAATTGGTGGGGAACTTTAACAATAAGAACTAAAATTAAGAACGAACCTCTTAACCCTTTAACGCCTCGCAGGACTTTTCCGTTCACTTTCGAAAATAGCTTCAACAAATCGAGTCTCTTGTTAAATTCGTTCTTCAATGTGTCCATTGGAATTCTTGGCCGATTGGCAGTTCCTTCCTTATCCTGATATCGGTGACTACTTGATGCCAGAGCCAGTTTAGTACGTGACGGAGGTTGTAAAATGAGTAGAAAAATGCTGACGTTAAAGGGTTAATTGCCTGTCCTCTTCATTGAAGAAACTTTTTTAAAATCGAGATTGAAGTTTGCATAAATAATTTTGAAGAACGTTGATATTTTTGAACTATTTTTGTGGTCTGATGAATGAAAGCGAGAGCTTCACAGCCATAATGATGTCAATCATGTTTGAAGAAAATATAGATGTTACTCTCGCCCAGAGGAACACCATCCCAACTGTGAAAACTGGGTACAAGGCAATAGTGGTGCATAGTTGCTTTCACATAATGGTACAAGACAATTCAAAATGATTGAAAGAATTCTGAATGAAGCTAAGTATCGTAAGATTTAAAAAATAATCAGCAAATATTTGCTGAGAAACTGGATTATAGATCTAACAGGTTGTTTCAACAGGACTAGTTATCCTTTGAACTGGCCAAGGTAATTCGCGAGTTGTACGTAGGGCAACAAAATCAAAGTACTGACATGGCTTAGTCTTACACTGGATTTAAATTTGATAGAAATTTATGGAGAAAATTCACATGTAAGATCCAAACAGATCAGTTTTGCAATTTTAATGAGTTATAGAGGTGTTTGTCAAAGATCGACTATTCGGCTAAGAATCCAATCAATTCTGGTTTCGATTTAGTAAAAAGTTCCATAAACCCTATTTGAGCAGTAATTTCAAATGAAAGGGCTGCATCTAAATGTTAAACAGTTTTGTCTCCATCTCTTAATTAGTTTTCCATAACATATTTGATAAAATTACATATAAATTTATGGGGTTAATGAATGTTCAAGTATTCCATTTGTATTCCTAAGCTGTATTTGTTAATGACAATCTGATACTTTGCATACCATTCATGGTGAGTTGTCTTCAAGAATGCAATATAATAAAAAGTTCTGTACAAATACATGTTTTTCCTCCCTGAAAACGCGCGAAGTTTTTTATGTTTACGTGTTAATTCACTCTCTTTGCAGGTTTTCACGCGTAATTTAAAACTATTGACAGAAGTTTGAATTTCTCGTTAGGCTTGATCGCATTCTGCTTGCTGGTAAATGGTTTAAAATATTGATAATGTTAGAAATTAATATCTTAGGCGCTCGTTCACCACTGATGTTGCTAGGCAAACACTTTTTCTACACAGGAAATTTCTGAATTCCAAAATTCAGGTCTGCGTCTTTACTCTACAGTTGGCTTCCAGTGAGAAGAAATTTATTTAGGATTCAAAGCAATTATACAAGAAAAAATACTTGAGTTGTTTTGCGAATAATGGTCTAATATAATAACAAGGAAAGAGCTAGGTAGTTGAAAACACTACATCTCCTAAACATCTCACTAACAGAGTTCCAGTATGTTTGTACTCATTTCACTGCTCACGCTGCAGTTCCGTGCTCAAGTTCCTAAAATATTTTTGGGAAATATGTCTTAATTCGAAGTAGCACGAAAGAACATTCGTTTCTGATAAATTAAAGCCGAAACTTATCATCTGGTTTGCATATTATAAACCGGACAATTAATGACAGTTTTTAACAATGAAAATACAATGGAACTCGAGATTGAGGGTTTTGGCCCAATGTTGAGGAAGAAATCATCGACTGCAGAAGGGATGTGTGAAAAATCTTCTATAGGATGAAATACTATCCCAGGTTTCATGCCCTTCAAATTCTAAGTCCATATATGTTTCGAATTTATTCGAGCCACTTAAGGCAGGGACAGCAGAGAGCCAGATCTTGGTGCCACAAGCACCAGCGATGCCAGCTGTTCTTGGATCCCAGGGCACAAAACCGTGGGAATTCATTGTTTTGAAAAACACATTTACTATTCAGTTTGATAAACAGACATTTTGCTGGCTTTTGCACACTCAAAACTGTCAATCTCCTTTGAAGTGCGATACCAACATCAAGATACACGTTGCCCGTCTCAATGTCAAAATGAATGCAGGTAGGGGACAAAACTTTTAAACAATGCAGGTCGCCAAATCTGTCCAGAAGGCAGCGAAAGATCTTCCAAGTCGACTTGGCTACAGCACGTGCAGTAGAACTCTCTCATAAGTCCACTTAGAAGAACTAACTCCGCCAGCTGCACTGCAACGTAAATTACATGGAAATCAGGCCCAGACTTGCGTGGTGGTGGCACAGCTGCGGCGTGGCACGGTGGCCGGGCGCCTGGGCGGCGATGGGAGGCGGAGCGTCACCAGGTGACCTGAGCGCGGGTCAGTGTCGCTCTGGCCTCTGTGGGATGTGTGGTGGCTTTGTAATCGAACGCGCTTACTCCTACATCAGCCCATCAACTGCTCAATGATCCATTTTATTTCCATTGAAGCCTCTCAGGATGCCGCCCCACTGAGTGTATGTCTTGTCTGACCTGACGTCATCTTACGGTTGCGCTACTCGGCGATGCAAAATACTAATCTGGGTCTTCCCTCTGTTGAACTGTGCGTTAAAATTTCGCGAGCTTTATTTGGTTTCCAAATTAGACTGGAGTAACTCTAAATATTTTGCTTGAAACATTTAGCTCGTTAACAAATTCATAAAAACTTTAACCTATATTAGTGTATGTCTCCAGACTCTCAAGTTTTCTGCAGCTAAGCATTTATATTTTTGACATAGCATCAATTTGAGTGATGATACATATTCTGCTCAAGCGTTGCGTTGAAATGTCAGCATAAATCAACGGTGGAAAATTTATGTTCCCATCGACTAACGGGTGATATTGTTGCTGAGGTAGACAGTTCCATGATAATCTAATGCAGCCAGGTGGATGATGCATTTTATTTCTATTACTGGCTACTATAACAATGCTCATCAACTATTTTTCCTCTTATATTACAATATTTTACAGCTCTGTTGCATAACCAGTGTCACACGAAGCATTTTAGTTCGGTGACAGCGAGTTTTATGATTCATTCATCTGTGCTATGCCCAGTTCTGAGAAACGTTTCATAGCAGTCAGCTCTTTTTTTATCAACTGCAATCCCAAAACACAGCAGTTTAATTACCTCAGGCTGTGATCATTCCAGGAGAGTCCCGACAATTTATATTGTTCAGTTACCATAAACTTTCGCACTGGTAGGTATTCACACGAAATCACAAGAATAAATTTAACCGAAATGTGCGCTGCTATAGAATATTTAATACCTTCCCTGAGTGTTATAAGTAGGATACCGTAATCTTCCATGAAAATTTGAGATGCAACTTTTTATGGTGCTTGGTGGTAACAATTATATTTACTAAGCAGGGAAACAATAAGTTACAACAGTCATTCCTAAGAAATGAAACCTATAATTTCAATTCAATATAAGGATGAACGATAACTTCTTGTGTAAATCACTCATTGGTGATACTTCATATTCTTCATTTGCTTTATACTCATGTTTTTAATGCATAATAATTTTAAGTTTGTTGCTGTGGTATATTCAGGCCTCGAAGTAGATTTTTTGAGGCCTTTGAATAAGAAGTAGAGACACTTTACACTGTCCTGCTGCTGCACCGACACGCTTCCTGCCTGGAAGTTAGCTCTAAGCTGTTCATGGAGACTGAATCAATTAACTGAAATCAATTTTTTGCCTTGTAAAAATGTAAATTTACGAGGCCAAAATTCCAATGGGAACATTTTCGAGCAGGGAAAATTGAAGTAAACAGCTTTAAACATCGTACATTATTCGAACACGTTTTTGAGTCCGTGTGTGTTTATCTACTTCATTTGCATTCATAAACCTTAATGCCATGTGTTTGAAAACCAGAATTTTTCTCAATTTTTCTATCACTTACTAACTTCCCAACCACTTTTCCAGTTTTAAGGTTTTGCATCCACCAAAATTTGACAATTGATCAGGATTATCCGAGTTCCGAATGCTATTTCAGTGGCGACCTGGGACGTAAGACAGCATTCCCGTCATAAGTCCCTTGCTAACGTTACCTAGAGGTTCTAGTAAACAACTCAGTGACAGGTGCGTCTCAACGCCGCCGATGTTTTGACAGTACCTCCATTGTATAAATGCTAATCAAGCTTGCATAAATTAACTGCTAAGTTGTGTTTTCTGACACATTTGCCCGAAAATAGCGTGGAGCCTAATTCAGTACAGTTCTAAAGTATGTGATTTTCATCACATCTGAGATCACGATAATATCTCCAGATTAAAATTGATATTGGTCAGCTACATGGAGAGAACGCAATGAATATAAAAGTGTCAGAACCTTAGCTGAGGAGCTGCTCTCCAAACAGCCGTGTGGGTCCAGAGCGCTACTGTGCCTCACGCATCGCCATGGTCAACTTCAGCGAGCTTGGTGAGTACACGTATCATAATATATATTCATATGTTCAAACTCACTTTGTCACTTCTTTTTATTATCTTTCTGTTCACGTGCTTATCTATTTCGAAATTCTTAAATTTTCGATATAACTTTGTATGGTGTTTGGTGGTAACAATTATGTTTTGTAAGCAAGTAAACAATAAGTTACAGCAGTCATTTTCAGAGTAGAAACCTAATTTCAATTCATTCCATTATTTCCTAAAAATTAGTCCCATTGTTTTCAAGCTCTCGTTATTTTCAGTATTTTATTGCAGCAAGACTCTTTCATGAGTTAGCTCTCACTATAGAGAGAAAAAAGTATTTGCTCACTGCCCAGTCTAACTTTTTCGCGTCCTGCATGAATGTTTTTCGCCGCCCCAGGATTTAAATCGCTTAGGCGGCGAAAAACATGCATGCTCCGGCGTAAAATTTAGACTGGGTGTCATGTACACGGTAGAATTAAGTGAGATTTCCTTCTCACCCAAATAAGAAATGTTATTTTCTTGGTGCACTGAATTGTGACCATTCATTGCACAGTCATTCACAAGGTTATCCGCAAATATTAAAAATTTGCCATCAGTTTCTTCCAATTTTTCAAATGAAACTTTTCAGAGAGTATTTTCTCGGCAATGGATCACATTAAGATTACCACCGAAGTGTTCAAAGCTCCATCTCCATTCTATAACTTGAAATTTGAAAAATTAGGTACTTGAAATTGAACTTGCAGTGTAAATTTTGTAAGATTTGATAACAAAGTTGACAGCCCCAGCCCTCAGTAATGATATAGATATATATGTTGTAGCTTACGTTTATAGTGGCCACCGAGCGTACAACAAGCATATAAGGTGAGCGTTATTTATGAGCGACGTAATATACATAAATTACCGGGACATCAAATTCTTGCCCATACAACTGTAAGAAGCTCACATGTATGATTAAGTATTTCATATCCATTTTTCATTATACATCATAGTTACCAATTAGTTTTAAAAAAAGACACGAGAAATATTTCCATTAAAAATATATGCTGAAATGTATGACAGACCAAAAGTCACCTTCCTCTTTCTCGCGCTCAATTTTTGCAGCTCTTTGCCTCTGAATTCAACGGAAGCATTACAAAATTTTATTAAAAAAATGAACACCAAATCAACAATTACATGAATATCTTCCTTCACGTCATGTTCTTGTGTAAATTTATTTTTTAGCCAAGTCTCCTCAATAAAATCAATATGTAATAGCAAAATACTACCATCACCCAGTTTTACAAGCCTCAGCGTTGAAGCTCCCATAGTATTTAGTCTACGGAGACTGCACGCCTCAAATCAATATGCAGCCTGTAATGTTTGTCTTTCATGTCGTCGCGCTCACGAATCGAAAGTGAAGTATCAATACTCCAATTTCCTTCAATCCAATGGGTCAGATTCACAAGATTCGTGTTTTTAAATCATAGGATCACGTACGATGCATTATATTTTTTGCCCTTCATTTTTTGTCACTGAGTGTTTCAAAAAAGTTCAATTTAGTTCCTCTCCGTAAATTTTTGGTGGAAGATGTAAGCGAATGAGAGAATATACAAACTTTCGATAAAGTGAAAACAATCCAATTGTATTCACAATGTCGTTAAATTGCTTACAACACACAGTTTGGCCATTTGCTATTGAAGATTTTTATAGTGTGTTCCTTCATTTTCGGAAGCTCAAAATTAGAAAAATTTACTTTACTTATGCTCGATCACTACTAAGCTACATATATTGCTGACCCTAACATACCAACCAAATTTATTCTCACTTTTTGCCGCAGTCAACTTTGCATTTGGTGATGCTATCGAAGGCTAACAACGCAGAGGTGTCACATAGGTGGAGATGGCAGACACTCATTCAAAATACCCATCTCTAACAGTCGGAAGCCCGTTCTAATTAAAGTCTCTTCCTAATAAGGAATGCTTAAAATTTATCGATAAATTTATTGCTGCTATTGGGTAAGTCTCATTAGCTGACAGTCATCTGATATTGATTCTATTAACTTTCTTTGGCAAAACATGCATTTCGAAATTCGTGTTTGGAATCAATTTTTAAATTAGTACTATTAACTAATTTTAATTAATTCCACTAACTTTGATGTCACTTTTGCTAAAATTTCCTCATAATCAAAGCGAATGATGCAAACGGTGCTAAAATTATTCTAAAGATTTGTAAATGTCATGTACATCAGTTGCCTTCAACATCCAAAACTGGAAGTCATCAAACAACTGTATGCTGGTTAGAGCGTCTCGAAGCTCTAATCATTAAAATGGAGAGCAATGCTTGCCACGCACACGTACAGTGATCGCCGTAATGACTGGCACGGCGCTGCAGAAGATAAGCAACGGTGACTGATAAATTTTGTATTTTTACATTGTTTATGGAAGACGTGTAGACATATGCGCGAAATAATCCTTTGGAGTTTCAAGACCATTACACAATTTTTTAAATCTTATTACGAAGAGAAAAATATCCTCTGTAGTGAAAAATTTAGCTTGTTCTGTCATTTCTTTCAATCTGGCAATTTTTAGAGAATATCACATTTCACCTGACCAAATGGTGCGCTACATTGCGTTTTAAGGTATTTTTTATCCGATAGGAAGGAAAGGGTCTTACTGATTTACCGGTAGGCACCAATTCAGGGTCAGTTTCTGTTTATGTCAGGATACAAGGAAATGCCTGAGACAAAGAAGATTAATGTAGAGTTTAAAAATAAAAAGTTGAATGCTCCTATCAAAGGTGAAGAGTGTGACAAGTCCTCGAAGAGATTTTCAATTCCTTGGTCAAACGTGAGGACAATATCAAGAAGAATGCCAAAGAGGATTGTAACAAAGTAGGACGTTGGAGAAAGATTTTATCTGAGAGGATGGAGAGGAAAATAGTCTAATGTGATAGTGCCTCAACGGATATTCTGGATGCATTTTTTTTATCCAAACACACTGTGTTTTACAGGAGAGTAGGTAGAGTTCTTATGAGTGGAGGTCTGAAGGCATGTCGTCCGAGAAAAATGCCGTTTCTGAAGGTAGTGTGTCTCAGAGAAACGATTCTATTCACCGAACATCAAATGGAAAAAGACATTGTAATCTAGAAATAAGTTTTACGGCCAAATGAGACCAAAAATTCTAAGCCTGAACAACATTCCAGAAGTATATCATGAAGGTATGAATTTGATCTTTATGGCGTTTGGGCCTTAAGGCTTGTGAAAATTGGTAGAATTATGAAAAAGAAGAGAACGTTTTTATTTTAATAACTTAAATGAATCTGCAAGAGAGTTCAATCTGGATCTCTGTCGGAGCTTTGTACAGTGACCCCAAGCTGAGAATTGGCTGAGAATTATTTGAATAACATCAAAATTTAAGATTTAGAGAAGCCATCTCAGAGTGCAAACGTCCTTCCAATGGAGAATTTAAAGAGAACAGAAACCTCAAAGTAAAGAAGAAGCCCAAATTTCAAGCAACTGAAATTTTCTGTCTAGAAGATTAGAAGAATTTGGCAGGGGAGGAAACACAACACTGGTGGAGGATGCAAGTAAAAGATTGCGACAAGTTTTGGCTCTTAAAGGAAATAAAGTTGACTATTAAACATTTCGTGCCAATAATTTACCATAGGAATTTTTAACTTTTTGTATTTGATTTATTGCTATTTTTCAATTATTGATTGATTCTTTTGGTTAGTTGGTGTGTAGAACACAAATTTTTGTTTAATTTTAGTCATATTCCTTCTGTTCTGCTCTGTAACTAAACTGAAACACATTATTTGAGAGGCGTGCTACAACAACTATGACGATCTGTGTAAATAATTTCTACTCTAATTTCCCAAAAGATCATTGTTAGAAAAGTCTGAGCGGTAGTTCATGCATATATAATATAATGGTTCATAGCAAAGTTAATGTATTTTATACACGGGTGCTTCAAAAAATTATGGACCGTTTTCTTTATTTCTTCCTTTTACTGAACGAAAGAGAAACGTAGAAACATTTGTTTGATCTTTCATGAGACTAATAAGGACTACAAGTCCAGTCTCTAAATGTGAAAATAGAAACGCATTAATTTATCTATGTGACTGATGTTGTTGCAATCATGATCTGAAATTTATCATATCGGCTCTATTTCATGAGTATAACATTAATTGCTCACCAAAGCTGAACTTATATTAAGAAAAGAATAATTATTAATCTTTTGCTGTTTGTTGCAGTGGTGCCATATCTTACCAATGTTCATAATTGTCTGTTTCAAGTATTTAAGTGACATACGCACATTAAAGATGAGCTTATGTTTCGGTATTGTTCATTTAATTAGTCACTTTTTCTGTGTATTTGTGCAATTATACCCTAGTGCCTTGCATTTCTGGCCCGCGTGCTTACTCTATTCTTTTTAGCAATGAAATAGCAAAAAATGAAGACATCTAGCTTGAACGTATGTAGCCTCGGCTCATTTTAAACAAATTGTGTAAGAGGTATTACGATATTTGACTATTTTTTCTTTGAAATTGGAGCATTTTACAGCAATTCACGATTGCTAAACCATAAAAAAGTATATTAAATTTGAGACAAAAACGTTTCTGTGTGTCTTTGATTGAAAATTGCACTCAATGTGAAAGTGTCAAAACTACTCAAATAAACACCTAACGGTTTAAAAACTTCAAAAGGTTTGCATTTAGTATATCATTCAGTGAAAAATATCAATCTTTACATGTGTAGGGGCGCAAAGACTAGAAAATGATTGATTGATTAAAAGTTAGTTTTAGCCGCCCTTTACCACAACAAAGTTGTTCAAAGAGAGGAAGGATGAAGGCGCCATTAAGTATGGAGTTAAGGGAACGCGAAATCTGGGCACAAGGAATCTATGTACGGTTTCTATCCCGACTTGTTGTAGTATAACAGTAAGTTAAGATGGAATGCTCTAGGAAACAAAATAAAAGCTGAAGAAGAAAGTAGTAGGTGCTGAAAAATAAGACAGCAGTGAACAGAAAAAGATAGTCCTGAACAAAACGAAAAACGTTTTATTTCAACAAAAAGAAGGCCTACCTAACTCTCAGCTCGGGACCTCACATTTTCTCCCTAGACCAAGAAATTGAAATTAAACGTACATCAATCTGATTTTTTGAATTTTTTCTCCAGCACGTGGATCGCAGGAAATTTTGCGGTGCTGTTTCACACTTTATTGAAAAGGAGGAACTTGTGTTGCAGCTTACTTTATTTGAGCTCTGCCTCTACCCTGCGCGACCACTATCATATTTCCTCTCTTTTTGTTAATCACACTACGAGGGGCTTCTATTTTTAACTCTGCTTTATTGTTAAATTAAGTATAGGGTTTTTATCAAACCCGTTTAAAATCTTGATTAGTAAGTTATCTTCAATGAACAGAGCTGATGGAATTTCCTTCAGTTCAATATGCAGACCTCAATAAAAATATATCAATGGGAGAGTTTTTCGGATGTATTCACTAAGGTTTTCAAGTGTTATAACATAGCTTTCTGACAGTAACCTTACTTTGCATCTCCTAGAATTAAGCGTTGTGTTACCGACACTCTATATACGTCCAGATCTGTTACAGATGGGCGATTCTTCCGGCAAAGTTCGACAACCATTTATTAAATTTCTGTTTTTTCTTTTCACTTACTGTTCTACAATTTTCGCCAATTCACATAGAATAGCCTTAGTTTTTTTAAAGTACACATTCTAAATGATGAAATTAATCGCAACACATTTTACTTGAGCGCCTTTACGCTTCACAGCAAGTGCATGGGGCACACCAAGCAAGCGTTGAGCAGAGCACCGGAATATGTCGAGAGTACCGAGTCCATCCTTGGTTGTGTCCTAGTTCTCAGTCGCGCAAAGGCTACGCTGCAATATTTCATCCGTTCTAATATAAAAACTCTAAAAATCCAATTATTGTACAATTAATTTTACTTTCTTCACTTACAGTTTTGGTGAAGTTGTAAACTTTTGAAAAGCTGCAACCTTTATTAAGACAAGTAAAATGCTTACCCGTAATAAATAATAAATCGCTTTTGTTTCCCAACTGTATTCATCTAAGTGTTTTTATTCATGGCTCAAATTATGAGCTTAAAAAATTTGAAAGATTGTTTTATGTTATTACATTTGGTTACACGAAAAGCGTTTTCTCATATACTCTGTCCCTCAGACACTGTGTTTTGAAGCATTTTGCTCATAAAATGCCTATCCTATTTTGATAATACTTTAAAATCTTTTCTATGAAAATTTCTTTGGATCATGAGCTGAGGACTTTGTCCCGAAACTTATCGGACATACTGTGAGTACGACTTAAAAAGGACTTTTAGCAGTCCAAGTTCAACTAACAAACTTTCAAATAGAAAGCATTTGAAGCTTCTTTCTTCTTCAATCCCAAAATGAAGCACTTCATTCATCTGTTTAAAATGGGCAGGAATCTCTGTAATGCAATTACACAAGTTAGCTATATGGTCCTAAAATAAAATTCCTAAAAAGGCTCACATGTTCAAGCAAATTGGCTAGATTTATTTCTCTGAAAGAAAATTATTCAATTACCCTAAGTTCATCTCACACTTAGTATTTTGCTCAAACATTTGCACGCGTCTTCAGAAGTCCATTTAACTCATTTAAACATAATCTAATATAAAGAACTGGATTAATTTCTCTGCTTGGAAATGCCTACCAAACGTTTCGAGCGTTGCAGTAAATGTTTATGTAAAAAAAATAATGTTAAGTAAATTTGTCAGTTATTTGCAATCAATAGAACACGCGTGAAATGGAATTTAAATTTATTTTCTGGAATGAGTAACATATTTTCTTTTTAGCAGAATCATAAACATGGAAAATAAATTGGTAACTTACTAATTTTTCGAACCGACGAGATCAAAAAATTCCTCTAGGAAGAGCGTGTCTATCCGTGAAGAGCTTCCCTACGTTGTTTACAACTGTGGTTGGAGATTAACTCGTCCTTCAATATTGAGTTCTGTTGATAATGTTTTGAGAGTGAGGCTCTTAAGCCAATACTTGTAAATTCACCTATCACCAAGCAACTGTTGAAATAGTCTGAGACAATTCTTCCGTTAGGTTTTCTATTCAATCACAGTACCCTAATCTCTCCCAACCGATCTTAAGGAAAATAGTTTTCCATTGAAATACAATTTGTAAGGAAATTTTTTACGACTGAATGACGCAATAAACCTCCGCAATATTGAAGCAGTAATAGAAATTAGAGATGTAACTCAATATCGCGCTACTGCTAGCATGGTGTACTGTATGAGATACTGACTTTGTTTGCTCGTAAAATTAAACTTCACACAATTGCGTTATTTACACACTTATAAGCGGAATTAGGCTCGGTAGGCTGGTTCATAGAAATATGAGGTGAAAATGTGCACGCATAATTTCGGGGACCACCCAAAAATAATCAAAATTAACAGAACTGGTGATTGACTGAAAAATGCTTTTTAGAAAATGAGAACTAGTGCATCGGGACTAAAACTATAAAAGATTTTCTATGACTTTACTTGAGCGGATAAAATAAAATTTATCGATCCATACAACACCACCTTTCTGAGGAAAGTGCTTATATCGAGGCCTGGCTGCTGGTATCTATTTAGCTAAGGAACAAGTTACAGTTCTGTTGCGATACACTAGGCAAATTGTTGAAACTTCCCACAGCAAGTGCCTGTAAATACTGGTCATGTTTCACGGCAGAGTCGGTAATGAGAATATATGATGGCAAGAATGAATGCGTGAGCTAAAATTCCAAGTGACTTGAACACTTGCAGAGCTCACAAGACATCACAAACAAGGAATATGAGATAACTAAATTCTAGTACAACAATAATCAACGTCGTTTTGCAGGGAGGGCTGCGCCAGCAAGAAATATCTCAGCAAAGTGAACTCGTTAATATCATGAACAATAATAAAAAAGATGACGAGACATGGAAAAGAAGAAAATATCTGCGTCACGTACACCATGTGTTAATTCACCTCTTGAGTACTGACTTACTCCAAAGGAAGTCACGTTTTTGAGAACTATATCAACCCGATTAATTAATTTTTAAGAATTATGAAGACAAGAGGTAATTAAAAGGATATTAAGCTTAGCTTATCTAGAAATTATACTCAAAGAAAGAAATAAGTATTCTCAAATTTATACGCGAAATTTTACATCCTAACGAGCTGTGTGCCTCATAAGATGCGCACAGCATTTTTCGTAACTTTTAGTATGAAAGGAAGAGCACTTTTGACGTCCACCAAGTTAAATTTTAGTTGAAGTCCAGTGCTGAAACTCTTACATTCATGTTTTGACGATCCGCGTTAAGACTAAAATTTCGCAAGTTGAGGGAAAATATCTCGTATATTTTCTCTACTTCATAATTCGCTTTCTTGAGCGCTTGCATCATCGCCTCACGAGACAACTCGCAACTGCGCTCGCTGAGCTGCTTACTCACGACGACGCCACCACTCACCACGCACCCAAAGTCACCACTTCTCTCACGTCTGCGAGGCTGCTGCCTTCAAATTCGTGATGAATTCTCGAGAAAGAAACTGTGGGCGTACTTAAAGTTTCAAGTTGTACTTCTCAAATTCATTTCCACATAGACTACTTCTCGAATCCTACAAATTCTTCACATAAAATTGTCACTCAGTCTGGGAAATGTTAAATTTCGACTAAATCATATATACAAGGTGGCCCATAAGTAACTGACCCTTTTAATTTGCAAATAAAAACAAGACTATGAACGCTAGAAAGTTGAAACTTGTTTTATTGGAAAGAATAACAATTTTGAATATAATATCCTTTAGATGGCCCCCACGGTTGTTTTGACAAATTAGGGCTCTATACCTTGTTGTTTCCATAACGCTCCTTGGTGTATCTGGCGAGAGTTGAGCTATTTCAGAAGAAATGTTGTTTTTAAGTTCTTGTAAATTTGTTGGATTTGTTCCATAAGCTCGTGACTTGAGGTAGCCCCACAAAAAGTCGCATGGGGTCAAATCTGGAGAACGAGGGGGCCACTGGATGTTTCCAAATCGTGAAATGAAATGATTTGGAAAGCTATCTCTTAACAATGTTATTCTCTTATGTTTTTCTTCTTGTGTAATTGCGTTTTTAGAAGGACTGATTCTTGTTTGAAAATGGATTCTGTAGTCACGTTGCACTAATGTTATTGACGGCGTCTTAATTGTAGGATTGCAGAATTCTGATTCTTTCTTCTTTGCTGTAGCGAACAATTATAAAAATTTGAGGTTATGAAATGAAGCAAAATTTCTTCAGTTTGTATGCTATCTGAGTAAATAGGATACCAAATTATAAACTATTAAAATGTTATTCATACAAATAAAGCAAGTTTCAACTTTCTTGCGTTCATGGTTTTCTTTTTATTAGCAAAATAAAAGGGTCAGTTGCTTCTGGGCCACCCTGTACATATTTATATATATCTTATTTGAAGCGGTACTAGGTGAGAATATTAATGAAAACCAACGAAGATTTCAAGAATTATTAACTGGCACTCCTAGTAAGCCGTACATTTTCCTTTATTTCAGTTTAAATTGTTGATAATAATTTCACAATGTTACTTCCTGAATAACCATTTCGTTATTTTAAATCAACACCTGTGCTCTTTAACCCTCACGAATAAATGGAGAGTAAATGAAGATGTTAATGCTTGTATTTGCGAGATGTTTACAAAATCAGCTATGAGCATGTCTCACTGATGCTACACAACGCGCTTTCACATCGATTTCCATTATCGATTTAGAACAACATTTTATAAAGTTCATTATGCAGTCAAACTCCATTCATAACATTTGTATTTTCAAGCCAGTGCACGCAAATAAAGTGCTGAGTGCTGGTACATGGATCGGAAAGTTAGATTAGATTTTCCTACACCTCATCATCCGGCGTTATTGTCTACGTTGGTACGATGTAATATGTTTATTTTGATACGGCAATATTTTCAAATTAATGTAATATAAAATGTGAGGAAATGCAATTGGAATTGTATTTCTGCCTCAGGGACATTGAATTTACACAGAACGTTATATCTTGATCACTGCAATACATACAGTATATTGGCAACGGCAGTTCGGAAGATTTTATTTTTATAGGTCTAATGTGTTAGTACTGAAATATGAAGATAATGGCAAAGAAGAACGTTAAAATCATTTTAATGAAACGCTTCAAGCCTCAGCTCATCATCAGTCATACTCTGTAAAAACAAAAAATGCATGCATTGAATAAAAATATGAAAAATTAACAAAATTGTTCGTCAGGTATTCAAAATTGGTGTCTAAATAAAACAATAACATGACGTAAAAAAACGAAAGAATCTAAATTTCATAATTTCCCAATCCAGCATCGTACACGCGAGTTAAAACAGCGAAAAAAGTTTACAGGAGTACAACTTAAATGCGGAACGGTCATTCGGACAGTTCACTAGCTAAAATAAAATCTTATCAAAGGGAGAGGAAGAGGGGAATGAGTGAGAGAGAAAGAAAGAGAGGAAAAAGAAAGGAAACCAAGGAAACAGAGAAGAGGAGGTCTGAAAAAAAAAATAAAAGTTAAATTACATTTCTCCAGAGACTAGTAAAAGTAGAATCGAATGCGAACATTGTTGCACTACTAGATCCCTCTAATTTTTAAGAGGTACGCACTTTGCATATCATTCAGGGCCGGTTTCAATTTGTGTAAATACAGTGACTCTAGCATGCGCAGCTCACAAGAATTTGAAGCATAGTTCATAATTTTCAACTGGTCGTTACTGATAATTTGTTCACAGGGACCAATGCAATGCTGCCTTATGTTGGAATTGGAAGGTGCTCCTAACGGGCGTCCCGTACGATGGCTTCTTCCGGCATGCTTCAGTCCGAAAAATTTAAAAATGAACTATCTAATATCATAAGCAAATTAATTCCCACGACGCGTTTCCGCATAATTCTGTTGAATAAATTCACTATTGGATCTCTCTTTCGCTTTAAAGATGACCTATCCAAGGGCTTGCGATCATCTCTCATTTATGAATTTAGTTGGGCGCATTGCGCATCACGGAATGTGGGATCAACCCAACGAGCACTATTTATGAGAGTCGCAGAGCATGCCGGTAGATGCCACCGTACAGGACACCCGTTAGGAGCACCTTCCAATTCCAACATAAGGCAGCATTGCATTGGTCCCTGTGGACAAATTATCAGTAACGACCAGTTGAAAATTATGAACTATGCTTCAAATTCTTGTGAGCTGCTCATGCTAGAGTCACTGTATTTACACAAATTGAAACCGGCCCTGAATGATATGCTAAGTGCTTACCCCTTAAAAATAATAGGGCCCTAGTAGTGCAACAATGTTCGCATTCGATTCTACTTTTACTGGTCTCTGGAGAAATGTAATTTTACTTGTATTTTTTTTTTCTTCAGACCTCCTCTTCTCTGTTTCCTTGGTTTTCTTTCTTTATCCTCTCTTTCTTTCTCTCTCACTCATTCCCCTCTTCCTCTCCCTTTGATAAGATTTTATTTTAGCTAGTGAACTGTCCGAATGACCGTTCCGCATTTAAGTTGTACTCCTGTAAACTTTTTTCCCGGTTTTAACTCGCGTGTACGATGCTGGATTGGGAAATTCTGAAATTTTGATTCTTTCGTTTTTTTACGTCTTATCATTGTTTTATTTAGGCACTAATTTCCAATCCTTGACGAACAATTTTGTTAATTTTTCGTATTTATATTCAATGCATGTATTTTTTGTTTTTACAGAGTATGACTGACGATGAGCTGAGGCTTGAAACGTTTCATTAAAATGATTTTAAAGTTCTTCTTTGCTATTACCTTCATAATTAAACTGCTTAGCAGAAAAGATATTCCTGATACTGAAATATGTTTATAGTATTACAGTGTAACTAGTGAAATAGGTTTAAAGCTCTACTGAAATAGGTTTAGTATTGCATACTTTGACGCATAGATTCTCGTGACACATTAAAATATGCAAAAGATCTACATGATTATCGGCAAATTTCTGGGAAAAATTTAGCCCCATTCTTGACACTAAAATTTGGTTTCATTTTTCTGACATACGCTACGACTTAGAGAAATAACAAGCACATTTATTGTTTCATTCATGTGACGTATGCTACCACTTGAAGAAATAATAAAGACATTATGTTTCATTATTGTGACGTACGCTACTGCGTAGAGCAATAACAAACACATTTAACATTCTGCGTTGTGGACGAAACGAAAATGTACTTCCTCCATTATTTGTTCATTCATTTTACCTGTGCACGACCTTTAATGAGTAAGATAAAAAGTTAACGTTTGGTAAATAACTATCAGTGGAAGGCCTTTCTGCTTAAACTACCGTCCGGATAATTTAAGATGAATTACACCTGTCTGGTGAGAAAATATCAATAACAACATGAATATCTTCTTACCACGGTAGTCTGGAAGGGCCTTTAGTTAATCTCAGTGAAATCAAGCGACTGAACCAGCCCCCTTTTCCGCTCAGGTGTGAGCACCACAGACCCACTGAACCGGCAGGCGTACGGCAGCCCCACGCCCTCGGCCACGTCGTCACCACCGTCCAGGACACCTGGCGTCACCTGCACCAGCACCACCGCACACTCCGTTGACAGCATGGTCGTAATCAACACCTACACCACTCTAAATAACAACAGCAATAGTAAATTTTCATCCGCTACCAATGGAATGAAAATGACTCCCAAACGAAGTTCTCCTCATCTTCAAATTCCATCTGATCAGAATGGAATTTCAGATTCACTCCCACAGACAGAATTGCAGACGACAAATCATCAAAGTAAACAAAATAATAAGAGGAATTTTCAAAGCTTTCACTTGCATCACATTCTAGACCAACCTCCCCCAACTCCTCACATCAATGTTGTAGATGACGACGATGTAGAAGACTCAACAGCAAACAAAAAAGATGGAATGGACTTTTCTAATAGAAAAATAAACTCAGAACATTGTCCTAGCTCTCGGAATGTAAAAGACGAAAGTATAGCTCCACCTAACAGATCAAATGAAGAACAAAAGGACAACGACGAACTTGCGGAGGATGAAACAGACATAGAGCACGCCGATAATGTCGCAGATGATGCAGACGACGGAGACGACACGACCCCCAACAAGAAGAAACAAAGACGCTACAGGACAACTTTCACATCTTTCCAGCTAGAGGAGCTGGAAAAGGCATTTTCCCGAACCCATTATCCCGATGTCTTCACCAGGTAATGTCTGAACAGCGTAATCAATTTATTGCACGACTTGCTCTATGTATTGCTCTCCAAAAGTAGGCATCGAGGTATTCTCGTCTTTTATTCATATTGTTTAAGAAAGGTAATCACCAATGACTACTGCAGGAATGGCATGGAAAACATTTTTCCTTGCATAGCTATCGGAGGCATAGCCCTTCTAATGACAAAGTTATTCTTCTCAGTAAAACAGGGTTTGATTATTTCATGAATGTTATCATGCTTAGTATTCAAGGTAAAACATAGAATGGAATATTTTATGCAACACTATCATTTGCAAATAATGGTGAGGTAGTTTTTAATAGTTATGAATATGTGCTTGGAGTATTGCCTAAAAGCTTCTATCATCATTCCTTGGGTTGTGGATCAAAGACTTGTTATGATGGAAGTATTGGTTTCTCTTTTTGAATCTACTAATTGTAGAGCATGAAAGCATACGTTGTTATTGATCAGGTGATGAATAGTAGTTGTAGTAGAAGTGAATTTAAATTATCAGTCGTCCTTGAGTCATATACTAGATAATATATTATCAAGTCTTCCTTTTTATACATACACATGCGGAGCTAGTTTTGATTGATAACAATTCAAATTTGCAAAATATAGGTGTAAAAATATTAGTTTATTAGTTTATTTTACTGACAAATACTTCACTGTGTTTTTCCATTCCAAAATCAGAACAAAACATTTCTATACTGTGGTGTGCCGTTCAAGTAGTTATGCTCTAAACGCATGTAGATTTCAGGATTCCATCATTTGGCTGCACCAATTTTTGGTGAAAAATTAATTGCGACTGAACTTTGTTATTTTCATAATGGAAAATGCGTAATAAGTTTTGGAGAAGGATAATGATTTGAACAAAGTTTGGTCTATAAAATGTGATTCTACTTGATATCTTTTACTGATGACGTTGCACATCTTTAATTTATGAATTTAAATTCTGGTAGAATTTTTTCTTTAATTCAACAAGAAACACAACCAAAACAAGCAAATATTGCAACAATATGTGATCCATCGTCAACTATTGTAACAAATACTGTTACGATATCTGACGTCAAATATAGTAACAATATTTGATCAGGATTATTAGCTTAGCTAAGTACATTAAACAGGACAATGGCCCTAAAATTAAACCAACTTCGTGTGAAGTAGATTGTGAGCAATCTAATTTTCCATTATGGCCTGAACTAGAGGATGTTACATAATAAATTACATGCATACATGTACTACGACTAAAATTATCGCTTGAGGAACAGCCAACATGCTTTAATACAGTAACGTTTATAAGTTTAAGAAGCGTAACCCAGCGTGCATCACAAAAAGAGTCAGAAGTACACAATCCCAATTATGATATTGCATGCCTTTGATTTTTTATCGCCATTGAATAATACTATAATACGTTTTTTGAAGCTAACACAACATGATAATTTGTGATTTTCGTTGCTTTGTCTTGAATACTACTTTGCATAGCACTAAGGGATTAATTTAGCTGTGATTTTAACGAAAATAAAACGAAATGAAAAAACGTGATGGCTGCCGCCATTGCAATGGCTGGAAATCTGCTGAGCGTGTCCTGCCTCTGGTAGTCCGTGGTGTTATAATGAATAGTTTGCAATTCATTGGCGCAACCGCTTAGGTGACTTCTAAGTTTATTTGTGTCTAAGATTCTAACAATAATAACATCATCCGTGGTACGAGCTGTACCTGAAGTTTAAAAGAACAGAAAAAAAGCGGACCGCGTTTGGCTCTTGCAGTGGAGCAGAATGCTGAAACAGAATCTATCATCAGCGCGTGGTGTGAAAAGTTCTCCAATCATTTTCCCGTACACTCTATACTTCACACGCATTTTATATTCTGAAGCCGCCGCTGCATGAAGCATCGCCGCTTTTAATCGCTCGAACCAAAAAAAATTACTACACCATCACAAATTTTCTCTGCCAAGTATTTCACGATAAATTTAAGGCAGTGGTGTTTCCCAAACATTGCAAAGGAAATAAAATATTTCTTTTGTTTAAATTCCTTAATCTGATGGTGAAGGCAAACGTTGGACCCAAACAAGCACAGAAACGCTTATATTTTCTGACGTAGTAGAAATCAATATTTCAAAATTACTTTCTTAAACCCTCATATGACAGGAAAAGTATCACTGCACGCCTCCTAAAATTTTCATAAGCTTGGATAACTCCGTTCTATGCATTAGAAATCAATCATAGAATGGACCTAACTTAGTTTCACGTCTTCGACGCATCCCAAATAGCTTACCATTAGTGTAACGTCTGCTTCCAATGAGCAGGCCTCTACAAATAGAAGACATCGCGTTGACGCTACTCGTACACCAGCATACGTCTCACTGAATCCAAGATGCGCCACACTCACACCAGCACACGCCACACTGACACCAGCACATGCCATACTGACACCAGCAAACGCCACACTGACACCAGCACACACCACACTGACACCAGCACACCCAACACTCACACCAGCACGCGCCACACTGACACCAGCACACGCCACGCTGACACCAGCACACGCCACACTTACACCAGCACACGCCACACTGACAC
>JACJUY010000368.1:2543-17007 GCA_014220935.1 Platorchestia sp. MABIK
GAGCCATTACTAGTCAAGTAATTGCGAGCCCTTACTAGTCAAGTAATTGCGAGTCATTACTAGTCAAGTAATTGCGACAGCCATTACTAGTCAAGTAACTGCGACAGCCATTACTAGTCAAGTAACTGCGACAGCCATTACTAGTCAAGTAACTGCGACAGCCATTACTAGTCAAGTAACTGCGACAGCCATCACTAGTCAAGTAATTGCGAGTCATTACTAGTCAAGTAATTGCGAGTCATTACTAGTCAAGTAATTGCGACATCCATTACTAGTCAAGTAATTGCGACAGCCATTACTAGTCAAGTAATTGCGACAGCCATTACTAGTCAAGTAATTGCGAGTCATTACTAGTCAAGTAATTGCGAGCCATTACTAGTCAAGTAATTGCGAGTCATTACTAGTCAAGTAATTGCGGCAGTCATGACTATCCAAGTAATTGCGACAGTAATGACTAGTCAAGTTATTGCGACTGTCATGACTAGTCGAGTAACTGTGACAGTCATCGTCATTTTCGATCGTCGACCTCATGCCCTGCAGCTCGCTGCTGCTCCAGAGCGCCGCTTTCTCCTCAAGACGAAAGCTTGTCCCCAACTCTGCAGCTACCCCGGCGTACCATGTACGCTGCCTCATAACCATGCTCTAGTCACCCGAGTTCTTTGTCACCAAATTTTACTCCGGTGTTTAAAATCTTGGTTTTTTTATTCATTCTCTCGGTTACTTATCGTGTTAATATTTTATGCTCACATCAACCAACTGCACGTCATTAAAACTGTTTTAATTAAATGTCTACCATTGTTGGTACATCTCGAACAAGCAGTCGAGCATATTTGAGACGTTGACCGTAATTTATGAAACTGAAGTTCAATATTTAACACAAGTTTGAAGTAAATTGTAACTAGCAATTTTGAAAATAGCAAATATTCACTGGATCGTACCTTTATTTGGCTTTAAATTTAAGCGATTAAATCACTTGGGCCCTGACAGACGAGCGGGTTGGCCGCCGCGGGTGCAAAGCGGGTCAGCCGCTGCGGATCCGATTTTGAAAGAGTTTATATTTATTTATATGTAAAACGCTAATTTTACATAAATTAGCGTTTTACAAATAAATCAATATTAACTCTTTCAAAATCGGTTCCGCAGCGAATGACCCGCTTTGCACCCGCGGCGGCCAACCCGCTCGTCTGTCAGGGCCCTTAGGCGGCGAAAAACCTGCATGCACGCGGCGAAAAAGTTAAACTGAGTTACCTCATGATTCGCACGTTTTACGTACGCCAATGAAGTACCAGCTCACACCCGACGCAAATGGTGATGAAAACGTAAAGGTAGAAAATCTTGTGAACTTCATTTCATCCTGTAAAAAAATCCCTCTGCACGAATAGATCATTCAACCTCTCCCAAGTTTATTGGACTGATATCTTGTCTGAATGTCGACTTCACAAGTGAAATTTGCACGTGCTTGTTTGTCGTTGTTAACGCTTATCTGCTATGTATTTGGAGAAATTTTCAAGCCCTTGCCTCCTTGTCACCTCCGCTGCACCTCAAGTTTCTCAAGTGCGCTCTATGAGGTCATTTGTCGGTGCTTTTTTGAAATCGTTTCTTCTCCGTGCGCCATGAAACCAAACTTGAAATGATTTCAGAACGATCGATTTAATTCATCCCAAGGACATCAACGTATTTTATTTGTAATGCTGTGAAATATCCCTCATTAAACGAAAGGACAAAATCCTATGTCGCCTATTTTATCTGTAATGCAGCGAAATGTACCTTATTAAATAAAAGTCTTTTTTTACAGAATGAGGACAAGTTTTCAAAGAACCTATGGCCAAGGCTGGTCTCCCTACATAATTCCTAGCTCGTTACTGATAGCCTCCTTGCCATCTTTCTTGCTTTGTCTTGACGCTGGACTTCGACAAAAGAAATCGAATTCATCAAAGAAGGCAGTAATGAAGTGCATCGGAACCGAGCTTTTCTTTGTATCTACGATACGAGACCAAAACTGTCTTGTGACCAATCAGAACAGAGCTTTTTTGTGTGTGCGATACGAGGCCAATATTGTGACCAATCAGAATTCTGCCTTTTCATTGCATCTACAATACGAGGCCAATATTGTGGCCAACCAGAACTAGGCCTTTCTCTTTGTATCAATGATGCGAGATAAATATTGTGACCAATCAGAATACAGCCTTTCTCTTAGTATCCAAGATTCAAGACCAATGTTGGCATGACCAAAGCGCTCATTCAGTTTAACTCTGAGTTTACTGTTAACAAAAACAGCGAAGTCATGCACTGTTTCAAAGTCGCTTTTTCGTCAAAGCAAAAGATGCAAGCTGATGATTCATTACTCATTAATCTTATCTGCATCTCTTATCTTATAAGCTTTCGTTCACTAAAAATTCCTGAGAAGGAACCAGGGTTACAAAAAAAAGTAATTTTTCGATTTGTATAGAAATGGCATAATTGGCTCATGTTTCCTAATACATTTAAGTGTTACAAAAAAGGCGACACCAAAAAGAATGTCGGCAAGTAGTCGGCAAAAAGAATATCGTACGAAAATTAATGGTATCGTGTATCATAGCACAAAATTGGGAAGGCATCGTAGATAGCGGAACTGCACACAATACCTTTCACTTGAATTCTTCAATGTCGAAGATCTCAAGTATTCTATTTCGCAGAAATTTTTTCGAGGGAACTAAAACCGTCTGTAAAGCAACTATTTAAAAATGAACCAAACTAATCTTCGATGAGTTTGGAGCGAATACACCTTTACCTACTCGTAGAAATAAACATCTTTTGCACGTGGAAATCGACGCTTACTAGTTACACGTAGAAACGAATGTCGTCTTACACAGTGAAATTGACACTTCCTACTTGCACGTGGAAATGGACGCCTACATGCACGTAGAAATAAACAGTTGCACGTGGAAATGGTCACTTACTTGCACGTGGAAATGGGCGACTTAGGAGCCGGAAGCGCAGCAACATCGCAGGTCCTGGAAACGTTCTGGAGCGTCCAGCATCACTGAAGTGTTCAGTTGCTCTTTTTAGAAACACGTGAAAAGTTCGAAAAATATTTATTCCTAATCAATGTGTTTTCAAAATTGCTTAGAAATGAATTCAATCGCGTTCTTCAAATGACACACAGCCAAGCATATCCGTTTATAAATTCATGGGACTGAACTGTTCTCACTTCCTGAAGAAGAACAAACAAATTTCTGACAATTCTACCGACGCACAAAAACAACTTTCACTGCATTAGGTTTCTAATCTTTGAGCTAACACCACAAAATGAATAATACTGTGACGAATACTAAATCTAATCTTTGAATAAATGAAGTCTTCGAATAATACTGTGACGTGTATTAATTTTCCAAGAACGCAGGAGATATACGTTGTAGCATTGGAAATAAAGTCCCTAAAATAACTTTTTCTGAGACAGGTACAAAGTGGGACCTCAAATTACCCATTTGGAGCGAGGAAACGGGTGGCACTCTAGCTGGAGGGGATAGTTATTTTGAGAGGACACTTTCCGTCTCGCCTCAAGCCCTCGGGGACTTCCCCCATCTGTCGCTCCCCACCTGCACCCTCGCCTGCATCGTCTCATGCCGCCACTGTCGCACTATAATTTTCCAAATTATGCTCTGCCACGTCGCAACTGTTGCCCTAACGCAACTGTGTCCATTGCACTATACTTAAGATACAATATATTGCTGTTACGCTTGTGGTAGATAAATTGTTTAAGCTGTTGGCTTCACGTCCTCATTGCACTGTCGCAACTGTCGCCATATCCCCGCACGGTCGCACGCCAAATGTGCAGAACAAAGGACTCGCGAATTCCCGTATAACGCTACGGTAGAAAATCGTCGCCAAACGAGGGAAGCTATTCTGACAACCACCACGTTGCTCCGACGTCAGCCATGACCGCACGCTGATGAGATGGAATCACGGGTGCGATACCGAGGCATGGTCGACCTAACTGCAATCCGCTCGTGCCTGCTGTGAGCAGCAAACCACGCTCGGGCTCTCTACCCAATTGAGACTTTCAGGTGCTGCTATAGCGTGAGGTCTACCACACTGTAGCGTGAGATCTACCTCTAGCTAGTATTATTGCGTGAGATTAGGTTAGGTTACCATCGAATATTGCTGATTTCTGTACGTTTAATTTAGCAATAAACCCTTAATTTGTACATATCAAACTGCACCTGGGTAGGCGATATATGGCGGTAGACCTCACGATGTGGTAGCACCGAATGTTTCGGAGAGAGACATTGCGCTCTGTTCGTTAATGAACGATTTACATGCAATACGTTATTAATTGTAAAAAATTATATTTAAATTAGACTCGGAGAAGACTATGATATTTCAATTTATAAACACAAAAGTAGGAGTGCAGGTGCAAAAGGGAAATTATCCTGACGAGATCTACCAGGATCACGACAACAATAAGATCCTCCCGTTTTGCGTCATTACTTTTCTTAACACCCTGACTGCGACGGGTTAAACTGAAGTTCAGTATTCAACTCAAATTTAAAGTCAAAAGTGATTAGAAAATTCGTAAATACCAAACACCATCTTAGTCCATTAAATACCATTAATGTGTAAAAGATTGTTAAAAATTTTCATTTTTTTAAACCCATCGATGGGTTGTTTCACGGCAGGAAAAACCTAAGCACGACCCACCGGTGGGTCATATCGCAGTCAACGCGTTAAAGTATCGGTTTCCGGCGATATTTGTCTCGAACGCTCTAAGGAATGATTTGCCACAGGTAGGCGATATCTATTCTAAGGCGAGACTTTGTCTACTCAGAGTCTCTGCTTGATTATTGAGATGCTGGTATTTGATTTGGAGCACTTACGAGCTAAAACTACATTGTCAATTTATAAACATAGCACAATATAGAGACCCTGCCGTATTTAATGTCTTCAGTAAGGGCGTACAATTTCTCAAATTTATTTATTTATTTATTTATTTTATATTTTGTAATTTTAATAAATGTATCTCAAATGCCATTTACTGCGAGAACAATATCTGTTTCTGCTTCCCTTGAAAATCGAGCAAAATTGCTGGTTTAGGTGGTATTCTACCTTAATAACAATAATAATATTATTTCAAAGTATGATGGGAACATAATCAACCAAACATTTGTCTGGCGAAATTGGGTTGAGATCAGCTAGAACATTCTGAGCGCGTCACAGCGATCGCTCTTATATCAACTAAGGATCCTTACGTTAAGATATTTTAAAAACCAATGATGTTTTAGCATCATCTGTATTGTAAATTACTTTTCCTTTCTTTCGTCTTGCTCGGAAGTTGATGGTCGCTGCGTTATCTGAGCCTCGAGGTCAGTGGATAAAGGAGACGGAGGAGGCCACTTCGCGTCCATTCCGATTTCTTGCCGCCGCCAGCAGCATAAATTTTATTTCATCGTGATGCCCGCAGATTTAAAGTCTAGAGGGGTTTCCCATTCAATTGAGTAAAGCTCTGGAGGTCATTTGAAGAATAAACTAAAGTTGTTTTGGTCACTCTCATTAGAAACTCAAATCCCAGGTGTTCACATATTCCCTAAAATCAAACTCCAGATTTTCATCAGTTCCATAAACTCAAATTCCAGTTCACAAGTTCCAAAAACTAAAATTTTGAGTTCTTAACTCCCACACACTCAAGTTCCAGGAGCTCACAAGCACCATAAACTCAACTTAAACTCCACAAGTTCTATAAACACAAGTTCCACAAACTAAAAATCTGAGTTCACAAGCACCGCACACAAACGCAAGTTCCGGGTCACAACTTGCAACTCCTCTCGTGGCCGCCCAGCTCAGGCCGCATGGGAAAAGCTTGCGGTTGCGGTCCGGACCACATAAAAGTGATCTGATGAGGATTTCACAACGATCAGTACCCTCAGCAAGGATTGACGCTACTATAGCCTGAGGTTTACCGCCAAATATCGCCTACCCAGGTGCAGTTTGAGATGCACATATAAAGTGTTCATGGCTAAATTAAATGCATGGAAATAAGTGATATCCACTAGTAACCTAACCTCACGCTATGGTGGCAGTTAGAGGTAGATCTCATACTAGAGTGTAGTAAACCTCATGTTATAGCAGCACCGAAGAATTTCAATATTTCAGTGTACACATCCCTCTATTTTGTCTATTCTACCCACCATGTCATCAAAACGTTCATCATTAAACGAAAACTATTTTTAGCGAAATAGTAGTAAGTGTTCCAAAGTTCGTCCCCCTACATACTCACATATGTAATTCCCCGCTTGTTACTAATTGCCTCCTTGCCGTCTTTCTTGCTTTGTTCTGACGTCGAACTTCAACAAAAGAAATTGAATTCATCAGAGAACTCAGGCTCATGCCTAAAGTGCCTGCTTGGTCTCACTTGGGAGACATGTCTCAATGCGAAGGGAATTACGTTGTCTGCTACAATTAGGTAGTAAAGCTCACTCATTGAGGTGGAATCCTCCAATGAAGTTCATCGTGAGATCCTGAAAACGAGCTTTGTTTTGCTATGGCTTTATTTTGCATTTGGTAGCTTGATTATAGTTTGATTTTGGAGTTTTGCGAAGTTTGCTAAAAATATGAAAGACCTTAATTCGAACTGGTTGGCATTGCAGTGTTCAAACTTTCAAATTCGATAAATTTAAAAGCGAGGTGCTTTGGAAGATTGTAGGTGGAGTTTTAAATTGGATATTAAATACTTGAGCAATATCAGACGAAAATTAAGTCAGAGTATTGCAGTAACAATGATCAATAATTTTTGAACAATTTCGCAATTAGCGCACTGCTGCGCTGAGAAAAATGTCACATTGCCTGTACGTCTTCCAAGTTCAACGCATGATGATAACTCACGTGCTTGCTGTTGGAATTGAGTGGTCCGAAAACAAATACTTTATTAAACGGCGGTTCAAGTATAAATGCCATACTTTGATAATATTTTTTTCTTCACGGGACAAAATATTACCTCTTTCGAAAGCACACTTCGTCGATCTCGTTAATTTTCCCTCAACCGCGGAAAATCTGTCGCCGGTTAGCGTGAGTTCAAGAGCTTTCTCCACTACAAAACATTTTTATTCCTTCATTCACACCTATGCTTGTGGGAATTTTAACGTGCACACTTACACTGGGAATCGTAATAGATCTTTTTTATCTATTTTTCCACTGAAAAGCTAATCCTTCTGCCATTTTGACCGGTTTTCTTCATGAACACACGATTTAGATCCGTAATCAGGTTTGTCATTTCTCACTTTTCAATACAAAATTAAATATTTCAACTTTTTTGCCAAGCGTGCTCGTGCAAATGAGTAAACATGAATATACACTCAGTAGTCTTGAGAGACCAGACGTAATACGGTCACCACCTGCAACTGTAGTGGCAGTGCAAAAATGTTTAGCGATGCTCCCTCCCGACGCCTGCATGCAGACTGCCTCTGCCGACACGCTCAGTCAACAAAGGTGAGCCAGGAGACCCTTGTGTGGGGAGACAATTTTACGAATAATTAAGTGGTCCCAGAAGCAAATTTAACGCGTGAACACTTCCTGGTTGTTGTCACACGATGATGAGAAAATTAAAAGCCAATTCTTCACGTTAGCTAAACATCAGGTCTCTTTGATTTCTTGGAGAGAGAAGAGCATGGTTTCCTAACCTCGTCACCTTGCATTGTGAACTCGAGTGCATAGAAATCCCACGAAGCCTCTCAGCTTCCAGGAATAATTTGGAGACTCTGCACAAGATGTTAGCAAAGAAAGGTTGAGCTCCACGAAACCCCGCAAAAAGTTTTTCAAGTCATGGTAAGTTGCAAGTTAGATGTGGTAGTCATTTCTGCACAAATTTCATAAGAAATTAAACTGTTATCTAAATAATCAACGAGAACTAATTTTAAATCGCACGTTAAACAGCGTTGGAAGCTCAAGTATTAAACAGTCACAGTCACATGAGCTCGAATCTAATTATTTTATCATAAACGGAAAATTTTACGAAATGAAATCGCTTTTTCTTTGAAAGCTTTAATTTAACACTGGGTCAACTAATTCTCTGCTCACTATGAGAGATTCTTTGTTCCTTTTAAGATGTGTTCGTCAATCACGCTAAAATCCTGAAAGCAGTCAGTCACAGAATCTTTTGGACTCCGTCTGACGAGAGCAACACTCCACTTCAGCAGACAGTGACGGAGTGACGCTGCAGCGGATGCCAGACCCAAACGACTGCTGAGGGCGGGGCGGTGCAGGTTGTCGTACGGGAGGTGCATACGAAGTTAGCTTCTGATGTAGCGGCAAAACAAATATCAAATAAAAAGATTTTGATGTTTACTGGTACTCTTGTTATATTTGTGTGAGGAGATCCCTTATTTGCATGTTCTCCTTATATTCCAAAAGCCATCATGGAATTGAAGAAACCTTTTACTCCGCGTAATACGTACCCAAGTATAACTTTTCAAAAATAGCTATCCTAACAATAATAAAAAATTCATTGTTCGACGCGCAAAAAGTTCTCTCAAATTGATGAATTTATATTTCTTTTAACTCTTCTCAAACTTTCCCTAATCACCAAGGATCTTTTACCTTCGATGATAGGCCCCTTGGTCTCAGCTCAGCTAGCACGCAACATCTCAAGTGTCTCCATAATACAGAATTAAACGCTCGGTCTTTTAATGATGTTACAGCTACAATTAGAGCGCTAAATACATGGCAATGAGGCTAATATAAAAGCAAAGAATTTAACAGTATAAGTAATTTATGCAGTTCCAGGAAAATATTTTGAGTGAAAGCGAAGGGGGTCGTGGTCATGAATACGTTTCATTAGGACAGTCAATGTAGAGCAGCACGATAAACTGCTGCGGTGTGCAGCATAGTCCCTCGAACACAGTTGAGCAGACTGAGAAACGAGTATTTCTCAGAGAATTCACTAAAATTCCATTGAAGCTGTTAAGTCACATATTGATGCTGTTAATAAACTGCTCGGCTGGGTCGTGTGTTGATGCGTTCAGTGTGTTCTTGCAAAATCCTTCATGAAATCTGTTTTCAATCCCATTTACTAAATCGTGTGAATAAATATTATTTTGTCTCACTTGGTAGCTCAGCCTGATTTGCGAGTCTAATGCTGTTATATCTCAAATAACAGAAATATTTCGACTTTAAATGTCAACGACTTAATGCCATCACATTTATGGTATCTGTTAAGAATGTGTTCATGTACAAGTAGAATACAACGGAGCTGCCACATCATGTTTGAGGCGCGTTCAAACTTCAAAGTTAGGATTGGTTTGGAGCTACGGATCAAAATATGTTCAAGTGAAACTTTAGTGAGAACACGAGTTGCATGTAACCCAATGCTGGTAAAATTATTTGGACATAAAATCTGATAACGACGACGACTTGGATGAACGTCTGCTTACCGGCACTCTTGGAACGCATATGGAAAATTCATTTAGGTGTTGAAAATATGTTGGCAAATTTCAACTCCATTTTTCTCAAGTACGTCAAAGCTGCGATAGCTATGTAGACCAAGTCCATGACTTCTCATGGTTTACGTCTTCAGGGAACTCTGAGCAGTTGGCGTAATCTAAAATCTCCAGTGAGCACGACCTGTCAAAAATGACGGGATTCGATATTTTCTTCAGATAAATCTTGCAGATGTGAATGATAAACAAATATATCCATCCTAATAGTACCCGCATTAAAATATTCTTGTACTTGCACCAACCAATTCTAAGTGTTCGATGAGATTCCCATTGTGATAACAAAGGAGAAATTACACACAAAAATATACAAATTTATTTATTTACTTGTAAATATAAGGAGACATCTGGAGTTTTATTGTATAGTAATTGATTGAATTTGAACAAACCGGACGTTTATGCGATTTTGTACATAATGGTGTTAGCACCCTTTACTCAGTTGTAAGCGTAGGTTAAACTTTGCGATACAATGCAAAGTTTCGGAGAAATCATTTTTTCCGATGTTTCTCATCAAATAATGATTTCCAACTGAATACTTCTAAGACTATGTTAGCTTTGCTTGTGTGCTAACCATCATGCTCGTATGGTTGTCACTGTCCAGGTTTTTTTCAGAAATGACGCGCGGCAACATTAGACATTCTGCCTTTTATAACACCATTGGGTAGAATTAAGCATCTCGTATTCAGTAAAAATATTAGACGAAATTCCCTACCGTGATTTTAAAACTAAATTTCAAACTTCTTGCGAGCTGTATTGTGGATACGATCTGTTACAAATGTCGACTTCCTGATCATTTTTTAAAAAATCCAGTTTTACAACTTGGATGCACCGATTTTGTATTATAAAACAGAAACTAGTGATCATACAATAATTGAACAGAAAATTGGGTGTACACAAAATTTAACGCAATTTGTTTCAGGAGGTTTTGGCAAATTTATCAGGTTAAAGATCGCTAAGGATCACTAAGATCACAGGAAACACACAACCGGTTCAGTGGAGGCGAGGTAGTTTGAGCCAAATTCTCATTTTCTTGCAATTCATATTTTCTTTCCTTGTTGATAAGTTATGATGAAGTGCGAGGGTGAGCTGCAGGTCACTCGAACTTTGCGAGCCGTGAACTGGAGTATGACTCACTCTTGAATGAACGAGGCGAACACAACTAGGTTAAGTGAATTAGGTTAAGCATAACCGTACACCTTGAAACAGCGCTGATGATAAGATGCCTTAGAAATCGCTGAACTTATTCGGGCCCACAAGTAGCTATACTCAAATGTGTCCATTGTACTAGACTGAAAAAACAATCTACTGCTGTACTGTTTGTCTTGTGGTAAATAAATTGTTTAAATAGTTTAAATAGCTCTAAAAAATCAGCAACACAGGCAATCTTAAATCACTCACAATTCCTTTATTCTAACATAGATGAAGGAAAGCCTGTCTTCTCTGTATTTCTTGACTTTCGAAAAACATTCGATTGTGTGGACCATAAAATATTACTCTCGAAACTACACTGTTATGGCATTCGCGGGGTTGCCCATGACTGGTTCAGATCATACCTAGCAGGTCGGATGCAATACGTTGTCATCGACGACGCAAAATCAGACCCACAGACAATTAGCCATGGAGTTCCACAAGGATCTGTTCTTGGGCCTCTCCTATTTCTGATTTTTATCAATGATATAATTAAATCAACATCATTCTTCAAATTCATACCAAAATCCCGCTATGGTTGCGGAGAGTATAAATAATGAACTTCATAAGGTTTCATTGTGGCTTAAAGCTAATAAAATAAGCCTAAATATCGATAAAACGAAATATATTACATTCTCATACAAGAAAAATGTATCTCTCCCACGCATTAAAATTTTGGCGAAGGAAATCGAAGAAACCAACTCATGTAAGTTTCTGGGCATCATAATAGATAAACATCTGAGCTTCAAAGAGCACATCGCTCATACCAGTTCTAAATTATCAAAATCCATTGGAATCTTAAGCAAAGTTAAAAATTTCCTGCCTGAAGCAGCTTTACAAATGCTCTACCGAACGCTCATTGCAATACGGAATAGAAGCATGGCACGGAACTGATTAAAATTAAACCAACAAAATTTTTGCGCTGCAAAAAAGAGCTATCAGAGCGGTAAAGAACCTAGAATACAATGCTCACACAAATGATTCATTCAAAAATTTAGAAATACTTAAACTTTCGGATCTCTACAATATCTCCATTTGCAATTTCATTTACAAAACACTAAGAAATGATGGCGACAATAGCATAAAACAATTATTAACTGCGCAAATTGGTCATCACGACCATTTAACCCGAAATAGAAATAAATTCATGCTTCCCTATTATTCAAAGGCCCAGTCGCAACACAGTATCCTCTTCGTTGGAACTAAAACTTGGAACTCAATACCGGCGGAGATCCGTGAAAGCAATTCTTACAAAGTATTCAAAAGACATCTTGAATCTCACTTCCTATCAAAATACTAGTCGTGTATGACCACCAGGTCACATCTTGCCTCCTACATGTCTGGTCCAAATTAATATGATTTGCCATAGGATACATACCGATCTTCAGTCTGCTCTAAATCGTTTTACCGAATATGTTGTTAAATATAGCCGATTTGACCTATATTCTAAAATACAGCATCAAATATCAAGTCAATTATCTCATTGATCAGTCTATTGCGAAACTAGGTTAAGTGAATTAGGTTAAAGATTATTGTACACCTTAGAATAATATGATGGTAGGATGCCCTAAAAGTCGTTGAACTTGTTCGGGCCCACAGGTAGCTATACTCTAGTTTGACCATTGTATTAGACTTAAGAAACATTCTACCTCTGGATCACCTGTGGTAAATAAATTTTTTTAAATTGTTCAAATAGTTGAGGGCTGCGTCAAACTGGTGCGGAGGAAATAAGCTGGGCAGCTGCTA
This sequence comes from Platorchestia sp. MABIK, assembly GCA_014220935.1. Taxonomy (NCBI): domain Eukaryota; kingdom Metazoa; phylum Arthropoda; class Malacostraca; order Amphipoda; family Talitridae; genus Platorchestia; species Platorchestia sp. MABIK. The sequence continues at coordinate 14,942 of JACJUY010000368.1, forward strand.
CGTGTTATTGAATCATGGGTCGTGCATGGGGACTTGAGGAGTTTTCTCATCGTGAAAATGTCCTTTTAGCCTGGAACGTTTGTTCCAATGTCTGCTAATGGTTTGGAAACCTACGTATTAAATCTTTGTTTGAGGAGTCATTCTGACGAATATCATGAAGTGTGCTCAAAAATATAATGAGAATATTTTCAGAACTATCGATCCAAGTTAATCTTTACAAGCTTGTAACTACGTTGTGCTTTCTCGTCTCATGATGGAACTGCAGATGTTACTCGAATAACACGTCATCTTTTGTGGGCCTCGACTCTTTGGATTAAAAATTAGTCTCTGTTATTTGAGCAATACGATGCTTGATTTAGAACACAAATACCCTGGAATAAATGAGGCAAATTTATATCCGCCTAATTTGAGGTTAGCGTAAGAATATAAGTCGAGTTTTATAACACGCACACAGTCGAACAACTCGAGGATCGACTGTTTTATCACTCTTAGCGTACACAACTGGAGTCGTGTAACTTGCATACAGTCATACAACACGAATGTCTTATCACTCCTAGTAGTAATAACAAATTAATCATCTTGCACTTGAGTTTTCGTCCCACAGCTCCGACGGTCACCAAGATCGAGGTTCAAGATCGCAGAGGTGGCGTTGGTCCAGCGTGTGAGGGCGTCCAGCGGGAGTGCTGGCACCACTCGCTCCTTCCCTCCTCGCCGCCCGCCTGCTTTCCAGGCAGACACGGAGTAACGCTGGCCTTTTCCAGCGTTTGGGCGGGCCTGCAAGTGTATGCATGGATATAAATTAAAATTGAATTAAATTTCCTTCTTTTAATTTACGAGTAATCGATCCCCCCTCCCCTTTCCACCGGCCGCCTGTGCCCTTCCAGGCAGTAAAGGACCGCTGGCCTTTTCCAGTGTTTGGTCGGACCTTCATGTTAATGTATGGAAATGAGGGAAAACAAGATTAAATTTTCTTCTTGTAGTTTATGAGTGATCGAGCTCGTATGAGAACCTTTCAAGTTATTATCTGCTGCCGGAGACAGTTCCTTACTGCTGAAAAATCTCCTCTGCATGACGCATGTGTGATTTAAGGTTTTTCATTTATGGCGTCGTCGGTAGATAAATTTAGTTTCAACTCAGTCAAATTCACGACTGAGTTTTCTTTCAGATGCGCGGTCTCATTTGCTCACATTCAGTTGGAATGATAAGAAACTAGAAACGTAGAATGTTTCTGCGTAAGCCATCAAATTGGCGACGTGCTGATATTAAATCCTGTATTAGAGTACATAACTGTATAAGAGTACATTTGCCATCAAATTTTCCCAATTTCAGAGAATTCAAGTACACGTGAAGCACTACATGTTACAAGATTGATTTTTTGTAGCCTAAATCTTCAAGTTTTTTTTTTCAGTATAAATATGACCATTAAAATCATATAGCGCCCAGGAACCATTACACAGCTGCTATTTTTATTGCTATTGTTCAGTGCTATTTTTAATTACCACATCAAACTTGCAATTTTTAACCAGAAGAAAGGCTCGTCTCGCAACACTTGATACAATTCGCTGATCGTCTCAATGTGAATACGTCAGAGTCTATCCATATTTAAATAAAGAGTCGCACAATGCAGCACTATTTAGAAATTGAACTGAAAATAAGTAGAACTCATGGACACAAAACCTACACAAATCTTGTAATTTTCATGCAATAAGCATACGGAAAAGTACTAACCGTTGTTTTTTACCTTTGGCTAAATAATTAGATTAGATTATAAGTTTGTTTGAGCAACTCTGAGCTCAGCAAAGGTGTTCTTAAAAAGGGTGGATGAAAGCACCATTTAACATGGAGTTGAGGGGGAATGCAGATGTATGCACAAGGTGTGTTCCCGCTCAAAATCCCAGCGAATAGAAACAGTAAGGAAAAAATTTTATGAAACAAGATAAAAGTTGAAGAAGAGAGTAGAAGGTGCTGAAAAACAGAACAGCAATGAACCAAAAGAAGATGGTCCTTAACTACACCAAAGACCTATTGCATTTTCAATAAGAAGAAGACACCTAACTCTCAGCTCA
>JACJUY010000368.1:17138-35895 GCA_014220935.1 Platorchestia sp. MABIK
CCACACTGCGGCGTGTATCCGCACCACATTGGACCACACAGCCTCCACAGCCACAACCCACATCCCCAACATGGCCGCTCGCACCGCCAGCTCCCCAACTCCACTCCCGACATCCACGAACACCGCAGACCTCGTGGAAAGGGAAGTTATAATTCAGACCTTTTTTCAAATCAAAAGAATTACCATATTGGAGAACGCTGAGATCAGAGGAATGGTGTACTGCACTAACCCTCAAATCAGAGGTATAACACGTTGAACAACTGTCAAATCTAAGAGCTAATATGTTACAAAAATTCTTAAATCAAAGAAATAGCATATTGCAAAACTCCCAAATATGAAGAAAATTGTCAGATTGCAGAACTTCAAAGTTACGGTAAACAAACACCCACCTCATCGACCCTGGTCAGCTGCACACAGCAGCCATTGGAGACTTTATTGAGCAGTTCTTTATATTATGAATTCTCCTGATACAGCATGAGCATTAATAAATGGTGCTTGATCAGCGTCGAAATTGCAAATGTTAATTTAAATGGTGCTTGGTCAGCATCGATTAACACAGTCAACTTGGTCGATTAACATAGGTTGTGTAGTTCAATTCTTGAAAAGCTTTACCTTCTGTGCGGTCAGTGTAATTTCTTTATCCGTTTGGGATAATTCCATGAGAATTTCCTGGGGGAATTTACAGTTTGACTGAAGTAAGCAGAAACATTTCACAGCAGTGAATTAATTGATGATGAATTTACCATTTTTACGCTGTTGAAAGACAAAATATAAAAGTGTTTTAAAGTTACGAGATTTTAGTGATTTTATTTAATAATCTTAATCTTCATATACACTAGAATTCCACATTGACGTTAGTAGTTAAGACTAAAAATAAAGGCAAAAGTGATGTGCATTAGGATACATTTAGTTCCTTCCTTCACGGATACAATGTCCCCTCACTCACGGGTAAAACACCCTCACGAGTACAACACACTCACTCACGGGTACATTACACTCAAGAGTACAACACACTCACTCACTCACAAATATAACACACTCACGCATACAACACACACAAGAACGACACACTCACGGATACAACACACACGGGTACAACACACTGACGGGTACAACACACACAGGTACAACCCACACAAGTACAACACACACAGGTACAACCCACACAGGTACAACACACACGGGTACAACACAAGCGGGTACAACACCGCCACTCACGGGTAAGTTTCAAAGGCCCCGTCAAGAAGCAAGGCCCGGTCCGATGGCTGCAGTTCAGAGAGCGAGTTGAGTTTGAGCTTTAGATCTTTCCTTGGGGGACACACCAAGTGTTGCGGCCAGGATCTGTTTGTAGGGAAATTTTTCAGACGCTTCTCTCAAATATTTATTTACTTACTCGTAATGAGGTTTTGATTCTTTGCTGGTTTGTTTGATTGGCAAGTTAATTTTTACCTTCCATTCTCTACTTCCAGATGTAAGACACGGAAAGATTCATCACTTTGCTTTCGGCAGTTACGTAAGGTGTGATTTTAGATTCACTGTATGCTGGATACAATACGTAACAAATACCTATTTTATGAGAAATGCTTCCTAAAAATTAGGTATGCACGTAAACCGACATATCGGGTCACGGGTGGTCTCGTAGTCTATGCAAACCTATACATTGCTGCTAATGATTATGGCCAAAATATCATAGTTTCTATGAAAAATTCTCTTATGAAAAATTTGGCGTGACCTGGCACGGACAAATAACACAAATTGAAATAAAAACTGTCACAAAAAAATTGACGTGACCTAGCGCTGAAAAGTAACATTATTTTAAATAAAAAGTTAATTCACAAAAAAAATCGAGGAAACTTGTTGGGAGCGGATTGCAGTAGTTAAAATAAAGAACTGTTTTGCAAAATGTTTGCCTTGACCTGGTGCGGACAAATAGTAAAATTTAAATAAAAACTGATGTAGAAGTTTGACGAGAGAGACAAAATGAATAAAATTTCTCGCAAGAAGTTAGGCCGCTGTCACACGGAGACCAAATGGTAACGTTTCATCATAATCATCTACAGTCAGCGGCACCAATTGCTCTGTCCAGGGCCACGAAACCGTCAGATTTCAGCCTTGGTTTGCCCAAACTGATCATAAACTAAGGCTGAAATTTGACGGTTTCGTGGCGCTGGACAGACCGATTGGTGCCGCTGACTGTAGAAAATTATGACGAAACGTTACCATTTGGTCTCTGTGTGACGGCGGCCTTAGACGAGACCTGGTGCGGACGCAGGTGAGGCGGGGGGGAGGTGGGGGAGGCAGGCCGGTGTTGACCAGCAGCAGCGCGTGGGGACGCGGGGCCAGCAGCTCCAGCCGCTCTAGCAGCTGCGGCTGCTGGAGCTGTCCTGGCCCCACCTCCAGCCACCGCTGCACACCAATCCACTCAAATAAAATCTTTGTTCATCGTAGAACAATAATTTAATAATTTCAAAAACATAAAAGTAAATTTTGGATTGGAAAAAGCACACCATTGAAGTATAATAAAATTTTAGTTTATAGTAGAACATTGATATAATCATTTGAAAACTCTAATAGTGTACTTTCAATTGTAAAAACCATACCACTAAAGTAAGATTCTATCTTAGTTCAGAGTAAAACATAAATATAATGATTTTAAAACTATTAAAGTTAATTTTTGACTGTAGAAAGCGAACCATTAACGTAAAATACAATCGTGTTTCATAGTATAACATTTTTCAATGATTTGAAAACTCTCCACGTAAATATTTATCTTATTAACGAGATGTACTTTGAAGAACAAGAAGGGGGAGAGTATGTTGACGGCCGGGTGCTGGATGTGACGCAGATATTCATATGAAAATTCACGCGTCTATCATCGAAAAGGAAAGGTTAAGTATATTATTTAATATACTTTAAATGTTCTCACGCTTTATTCATAGAAGTCATCTCACTAGTACAGGAGAATTGATGACAGCTATGACAGAATCATATTCCATTGTATGAGGAGATACTTAAATCCTGGTTCTGAATTCCGTAGATTTTAATCGAATTTTTGCCATGGATGGACTAATCGACCTTCGATTTACTTTCCCACTGTTGCATTTATTCCTGACTTCTGTCAATGTGATTGAAAAACTATCATAAAGAAGCATAAAAAAATGAACATAACTGATTGTTGATAAATGGGTCCCAGGATTGAGAAATCACCCAGCAAGAACAATAGTTTTAATTTTCTGTTGAAAATCATTTTCATACATATCTATTTATTTATTCCCTCATCATGCTGAGTAACTTCGGAGCTTCTGATAAACTTCTCTAGAGATCTTTTGAACTTACTTATGAATTCACGAATTTTTTGTGTCATTGTGTGTTTTTCTGCATCTTTTACTGTACGAGGTTCCCACTTTGTTCAACGGTCCTAAAAATTAATTTTAACGCCATACAACCAATTACTAGATTTGAATGTAATTTCTATTTAATTAGAAAAAACATCGCTTTTACCCATCCGGGGTTTCAATCATTAATTTCAAAACGATGCAACTATCTAATGAATAGGAATGTTATTAATCTATTAAATTAGAAGAAAACAACGTTTTACCCGTTCGGGGTTCCAAGAATTAATTTCAAAACTATGCAGCTAACAAATAGATACGAATGTTATTAATATACTAAATTGGATGAAAACATCATTTTTACCCGTCCTGATATGGCGCGGGCGCCTCGAATATTTTGTAGCCAGGACAGTGATCGGTGAGATGCCTGCAACACTCCAGACCTGCTCAGTCTGTCGCAGCACAGCAGGCGCAACAAACACCCGCACACGCAGGCTGCACAGCCAACACTGAGGTTACTCGTGAATTAAGTGGAATGCAATGCAGACTGTTGCTCATTTATGTACCGTACAGGTTCATCATGATTCCTGATCATCTTCTTATAGTAACGAATGGTCTTTTGTACATTCATTCATGATTTTTGTCATTTTGTTTCTTAAGTATGAGACACAATTTTTAAAAGAAATTAACAGAGTTGATGCTTGTGGAGTTCGCTGCATGGTGTATAGGAATAGCCTATATTAAATAGTCTTCATTGATAAAAGCATCTGGTTCCTCTTTTTGCTAAATTTTGGATCAAATTCCACTGCGTTTGTGACTGTGTTTCTATTATAAGCTAAATAATAAACTACTATTATTTTATATTGGACGTTTCATTTTCTTCATTTAAATAAGAACCGAACAGTCCCATATGAGAAAAATAATTTTTCATTTTCTACGGAAAAACTTTACACTCACAAATCTTTTATAAGCAAGAATGTAAATCAAGCGAGCAGCGTGACTACTTCAAGCCTCCAATAAATGAAGATAAAAAATTGAAGTTAAAAAGTCTCACCTGTCACGAGCAGCGCTCTGGAAGGCTTGCAGTAATTCGTCCACCTGAGCACAGACCTCAACGCCATCTTGGCCGCGAGAGGGCGCAGCTGTGCTCGATCACAAAACTCTTTGGGACGACTGAAACTCTTTGTTGTGTTAAACACTTTTAAAGATGAGGGAATTCAGGACAGAAATCCCTATATCCTCAAGAAAAAAATTATCGGTAACAAAAACTTGCGGTCGAGGGCAGCTATCAATAAAGAGAGCTTGCGACCAATCGTATCTATCAACAACGAAGCTTGCAGCCGATCAAGCTAATGAACGTATGGTCGCGGAAATTAATTAAAGATACTCATGAAAGTGGAGTTGCCTTCTACAGCGCATGAGCCCGTGCGGACGAAAACTGTCCAGGATGAATAACAAAAACTACACGAAAATCTGAATTTCAAACAAGTTCTGAAGTTTGAATTAAACACAATAAATGTTATCACACTTTATTAAAACTTTGTGTACATGTCAAACAATTTTAATTCAATAAGCCTAACTTCAACTCAAATTACGAGTCCTTGAGCCATGCTACGGCAACTTTCTAATGCATTACTTTCTTGGAAAATTTTCTTCCGCACCTTCTGAAAGAATGGATCAGAGGTTCAGTTTTGTGTTTATAAGTACAAGCTTCACCCTCTAGAAAACCTGAGAGATTTATGAACTGATCAGAATGTCACGTGGACCACATTGCATCGATCCAAAATTTGGAAAGTGGCACTGTCACCGCTGTTGTATCCATTTGATGTGCGACAGAATCCTCTCTTTTTTTGGAGAGTGAATGGCTTGTTTTTCAAATGTATGTTAACATTCTAAAGCGCATGAATCAAAATTTGTTCCGAGTACAAATTCAATTCAATTAATTCAGTTAAAATTCAAAAGAATTTTGTACAGCGTATTCTTTTAAGAGACAGTAGCTGTACATCAATTTCACAGCATCTCTATCACTAATTGCAAACTAGATGCTAAGATCCAAACAGATGGTCAGCTCTGACCATGATCCAGTTGAACGTGAACTCACTTTTATCTAGTGTACTCATTTGCGTGATGAGCGTTCATTAAATAGTTATCAAAGCAACTCAACATTTGGGTTTTTACGCTGTCTTTTTTGGCTCTGCCACAGCGAGACTTTTCTAAAATCTGTTCATTTACAAACATGGTCTTTTCCTCATAACTGCGTGCAGATAACTCCCTTTCTTAATGTCCCGAGTCACTTCCTATTTCTTTTCTCATGAAAAATTTTTCAACTCTACGAAACAGTTGAAGTTCATCACGACTTGAAGTAAGAAGCAATTTCCTCAACATTTTGTTATTGAAACACTGCCTGCCGATCGTTAGACATTCAATTCCATTGTAGTCTATAAAAAGCGACGTTTCTGCACCGGCATGATATATGCACTCTTTCGTAGCTTAATTTTCACCCTCATTCTACAAGATCTTCGTACGTCACCAGCTCTGATCCAAAAGCTACGACCTCACCAGAGCTGCTGCTGTTGCTGCGACGCGGACCGGTATTGACGAAAAGCTTCTAAGCTTCTTAGAAAATAGCCTCGGCGCTGCCGCCTCATGCAACGATCCTAATGAGCTTGATCCTCTTCGAGCGGGACGATCGATAAAAATGTAAATGATATTGAGCAAAATTTAGGCTAGTTGCTTGGCTTTTAAATGCATTGTAATGTTAGCAGAAATCATGCAACGATACAAATGAGCTTGATACTCTTCGGGCGGGACGATCGATAAAAATGTAAATCATATTGAGCAAAATTTAAGCCAACACGTCGGTTCTCAAATATGTTGTAATGTTAGCCGAAATTATGTGAGTACTATACGAGTATACCAGCACAAGTGGGTTCGTTGCAAAAGGCTTCTGTAATATAAATTAAGGAAGAGCGTCAAAGTTTGATTGTTTATTTAAATGTTTAACAGCCCTTTTTCACCACTACAGTGAAATTTTCCAGGGGCTATAGCGTGTCTTCCGACCAACGATTTTCCTGTAGACATTTTGAAGAACAATGGACTATTTCTATTTTTGTTTCTTTCTAGCTCGTGCACAGTGGGCGACGAACTCAACATGATTTTTCGTATTGACTGAGGGAATTGTCAAAAAAAAATTGGTAGCAGAAGCAAATAATTCTACTTTTCGAGATGTCAACTAAGTTAACTACAAAACTGGAAAGCGTTTCGTGTGTTGTTCCTCTCCTTAAAGGGTTTTTTTTAGAGGAGAGTAAGACTAGATCACTTACTAGCATTAACAGTTTTCACTATTATTAATTTTCTCTAGAACTACAAGATACTGAAAATAATACCCTGTATCTGTCCAACGACCAGATAATTGAACTAGCGAGTCCCAGGCACATTACATAAAAAAGTTTAGTAATTCCGTCTGTATGGTTACCTTCGTCTAACTCAAAAACAAAATTACTACCACATAGTTGCCAAACTCTAAGACAAAATTACCACCAAGCAAACATCGCAGTCAACACAAATTTAACTTCCTCGCGCACTGAAAAAACAAATCAAACAAAATTTACATCTGCTACTCATTATTATCATTGTGAAGAGTGTTGTGATTATGATTCCTTCGACCATCAGGCTGTTTAGCATTGACGATATCACTATTTCGGTCATGCAAACATCGCAGTCAACACAAACTCAACTTCCCCAGGCACTGAAAGAACCAATAAAACAAAATTTAGAGCTCCATCTCGTTATTATTATCATTGTGAAGAGCGTTGTGATTATGATTACTTTGACTACTGGGCTGTTTAGCATTGACGATATCACTGTATCGGTCGATCTGGCGCTGGAGGTTGACGCAGGCCTGCTCGATGTCGTAGTTGCGCGACACGAGGGAGACCCACGTGCTCTCCAGGTGGCGGAGCTCTTCTCCCGCCTTCGTCTGCAGGCTCTTGCGCGACCAGTTCACCTCCTGGACCGCTTTCCTGCCGCACATGGGTTATTTCAGGCCACGGGGGATGTGTTACGGGGTAATGTGGTGAGACGGAACGGTAAAATGAAGAGAAAATGTGGCGAGACGGAACGGATGAAGTGAAAATGTGAAGACACTAAAGAGATAGTGGGAGAGAAGTAAAGCAAAACGGAAAAATGATTACCATTTACTCTCATCTTACCTAATTACCCTCATCTTCAGACTTGAATTAGGATTTAAGAAAATTTTCGCAAGTTCTAAGCATAAACTACAAGATTTTAACACAGATTGACAAAATTAAAACGAAAACAACTGCACACACCCACACGCCACCAGGACACACACAACACCCACTTGAGGTCTGCCAGCTGCGCCTGCGCGCGAGACAACATGCGCTGGAGCTCCTCGTTGTGGCTCTTCCACGCCTCGCTGCCGCTCTCGCTCAGCAGCTCCAGGTTCATCAACCTGACAAATTGAATTTTATTTTAGTCAATTCAAATTTGAACGTCGTTTTCGTTTCACACATGATCATGCTTTTTACCCAAAAATGCAACAATGTTTTTTTTTCAAGTATATTTATTATCTTTTGGATTTTTCATGAAGAAACATTGTTATTTTCAGTTTACAGGGACTGTGAACTAAAAAAATGTTGTAAAATTTGATTTCATTTTGCCCATTAATGCAGAGATGGCCCCCAAACTTCTACACTGAATTCTACAATGTAAGGACTACAGAAACCGAAGCTAATAGATGATAAGAAATAATATTGTTTACATTGCTCTGGCTCACGTCTTCAATTTTCTAAATACTACTACTTCCACAGTTCTCTACATAGGAAAACGATATAGATGTATTTTATTCGATTTGTGATAAAATCTTCTTTCCGAGTTGGTACGTTACCTTTTACCGACGTTCAACATCAACTTGGATTTACACAGAGAAAAATTACATATGTGACAAAAATTTGTCATTCCATGGAAATGATTGCAGATGTTTGTAGAACACATTAAACAGAATTCAGTGGTGAACCCCATTTTAGTCCAGGTCAAAACTAGGAATAGTAGTTATTTGAAGTATTACGATATTTTCCTGTTATTTACCTTGGGCGAAAACCAAAAAAAAATCCTTAAGGATATCCCAAGTTTGAAAACTCTAGATCCTACAAAAGAATAAGAGAGTCTTCTTAAGCTTGCAAGACGCTAAAAATGTCATATCAAGAGAGCAAAAAAGGGGCCATTCAGAATGAGCTGTAGACAACTGAGAATCGATGCATAAAGTGAGTTCCCACACAGGATACAGCAAAGTCAGACATGAGAGAAAGAAAAAATGAATTATCCATGAGTTATACTTCATCCCTCAATCATTCACGGTGATGGACAACAATCAGTATTTCGCGGATGCAGTGTCTCAAGCTATAAGTTATTCATCTGAAAATGTACTGATTTTTCCTGCTGTCATTTACGATCCCATCTCATGTATTAGATAATGTTTTTGAGTGAAGTCCGCTCGGCTCTGATACTTTCCAATCAATCATAACACAAGATTCTATTACTAGTTTACTTTGTGCGTGTGCTTCCTTCAGTGAGTAAGCACAACGTTCAGTTCAATATAAGCCAGACTTGAAGCTATGTTGTGACCCAGTCAAAAAAAAAAAACAACAAACATCGGCATCTTAGGATGCTTTATTTCCAATCAAGCCTGATACATATGATCTTAAGCATTGGCTTTTCAAATATCGTATAACTAACACTATATATAGGACACCATGACGGTTCCCCCGTGAAGCCGGTACCCATTTCCGACACCTGGGTTGAGTGGGGTATTGTGCTTGAGCTCTCCCTTATTACCCAACTGGGAAAATCGCCGCGCCAGTGCCGGGATACAAACCCGGGCCTCCAACATGCAAGGCCGATCCCTTAACCACTGTACCACAGCGAGCACCTTGGGTAGCTACCTTGGGTGTGAGGCTAAATGTCGATACTCTGGTCAGGTTCACAAACAAAGGTGACATGTGCAGTGAAGGAATACCTTCGCTGTTATGTTGTCACTTTGCTTTGTAGTAACAAATTAAATTAAATTCGCTATGACTTTTACTGCCTGCAAGAGGAGGAATGTAAGTCACAGACCCGAACCTTGGACATGAACATGAAAAATTAAATAGAAACTCACGATACTTGGACAGAAGAAGAGATAGCAAAGAAAGTTTGAACATTGAAAGAAAAGTGTGCATGAAGGACAGAAGTCCTAAAGGCATATCTACTATTGGGGCAATATGCAAATACTAGAAAAGTTTGGTAAAAGGTGAAAGCAGAGAGTTAGAGTTGATACTTTCATCTTTTGACGCATTAGAATGTTGATCTTTCAGTTTGAGTGCAGGTACCTTTACAGCACTGATGTTTTTCAGTTAGTATTCCTTCTGAGCTACAAATGTTGGTGTTTCATAATTATTATTTTGAAGCTGAAATTCTAACAGTAAATAAACAACCACGCTAAACTTTTGTCACTGATTAAAGCATCATCTGAACACAAGAGAAAATCAAAAAAGCTCTTGAAAAACTGTACAGAACGAGTAACTCCTTGAACTGCCATTACACACTTCATGATTTTTTTCTATTATGAAAACGCCCAGCAGGAACCATGAGCGCAATAAATCTTGACAGAGCAGTCACACTGAGGCCTAGAGAGCAGTAGAGCACCTGGTGGCCTGGTGCTCCAGCTGAGCAAAGGAGTTGTCGACACACTCGCTCCAGGCTGACACGTCTGTCATTTTGCCCGGTGGAGGCGGAGGCAGCTCGTAGCGCTTCATGCTCAAGGTGTCCATGGGCTGTCGTGATGATAGCCTCTCGAATTCGTTACGCATGATCTCCGTCTGCCATGGGTAAAATGTCTCAATGCAAACACAATAAATACCGTAGCAATAAAGATAGCACTTTAAAATGAATCGTCAAATTTACTCTATTTACAATGCATAAGTAAAGAAACTGCAACAAACTGTCTGGAAATGTGAAATTTCCGTATTCAAATTTTTTTATTAAGTACTTATGACATTCCTGCATTAAGGGATTCAAATCTTATGAGAGACTCTCTAAGTAACATCTATATCATTGTTCACTTATTCATTGCAACTCTTACACAATCAGGCACATGCATTTTCAAACAAACATCGGCATCTACGGATGCTTTATTTCCAATTGAAGCATGATACAAATCACCTTATACATTGGTTTTTCAAATGCCTTATAACTAACACCAGGACGCCATGACGCTTTCCTCCGGTCAAAGACCGGTACCCATTTCAGACACCTGGGTAGAGTGGGGTATTGTGCTTACAATTTTTCTCCTATACCCAACAGAGAAAATCGCCAACAACGCCGAGACTCGAACCCGGGTCTCCCCGCACGGAGTCAGGTCCGCTACACACACGGCTATGTCAAAGATGCATAGAGGAACTTTTTTTTGTTTTCAGTAAAATTTGATTAAACATAACTCATATAAGTATTGTTCTTGTAATGCATTGGCATTGTTCTCAGACACAAATGCACTTGAACACAGAAAAAATTTAGGGAAGATGAGTATTTTTAGATGACTGCCTTATATAAATGTTAGAGAATGCCTCATAAATGTTAGAGAAAGACAATATCAAAGCACTAACTAACTTACTGCACATTGAAATATGACAGCAAATTGAGATATCATTTTGGAATCTACCATACCAAAAATTTCACTCAAGCATATGCTACTCACTGGACAAAAGATTACCTACCTGGTTGGCACTCATATATTGGACCTTGGCAAACACAAATAATGGCAGCTATCATGCACAGCATTGAGTCTATGATTGCCTCAATGCACGCCTGATCAATTTTAACACGTTGACTGCGATTGCGTGGGCTGTAAAGTTGATTTGGTTAGGTTGAAAGAAAGAGACTGGGAAAATCGACTTACCTGATTGAATAAGATTCCATCCCTTGTAAAAAATGTACAAAATAAGAGTGCTCAAAAATGTTTTCCTTGAATGATAAAATTCCTTCAAAAAGAGTTAGCGGAATGGTTTGAAAGTTATTCATTTACATTGATGCCTATTTGAACAATTTACCTTGTGGCACACATTCGTCCCATTCCGCAGTCATCGAGTTAAGCCACTCTGGCACCAACTGATCTCGTAGTGTGGCAACAGAAAGCGGAAAATCTTTGTAATATCAGACTTGTCATTTTTGATAGCCCTACAAATTTTATTTTAGATACTTTGGGACTTGGTCGGCCAATCTAAATGCCTAATATTTTTTTAAAGACACACCAATTAATGAATGTTCTAGCTTGATCAACCTAGCAGTCATAATCCTAAAAGATAGGCAAGACAACGTGCCTTTCTTAAATCTGATATTGTGCAAATGGCAAAACTTGGTTATCTAGCAGCCCAATGTAGCCATGCTGGTTCAGTTTGATGGATACCTCAATTGGATGGCCCACTTTTGAGTTGCTGAAACTGCCTCAGAATGTGTGTCAATTCTGTAAGACTTCTAACAAAAACAAATTTTTAACACAGCTCCATTACTACTTTCCTGCTGAACATTTTCAAATGAAACAGACACAAAACTAATTTGCCCGTTAGCATATTTTCTGCATTTTCAACCTGCAGTTGTTTGTTCAGTAGAAATCTCCCAGCAGTTACCTCTTTTTCAATCCCATCATTTGTCCTTCCACAAGCATCAGTTCACATTCCAAAAACAAACCTCAAAGGCAGACAAATTCAAAGGTGGCAGATGCTCCAGATAGTTCTTTGTTGGTCTGTATCTCTTCTTTTCATCTTCAACCATAGCAATTGCCTGAAAGAGAAATTAGCCTTCATAAACATGATACCAAGAATAGACAAAAATAATTGAAGCAAGATGCTTGGACATCAAAAGCTGATATATTTCAGCTACCATCCTCAATAGAGAAAAATAAATAAATTGAAAGGACAACTATACTACTAGGTATATATTATGGTATTATTTGTTTCCTTTTTCCAGCTCGAAACTTCTCATCATTGATGATGAGATACTATAATTATTGAACTTTAACTATAAACTGTCAAGCCAAAAAATAAACATGTATTCTTTAGAAGAAAATTTAATAAAATTCAATCAACTTAATGCAAAATGTCAATCATATGACATTGATAAGCATTGTTGAAAGACAATCATTTGTTTAAAGTTTTCCAGAAATCAACCCATTTCATTTATTCAAGTTATTATGAGTAAATGAAACAACAAGAATCTGACGTTAAATTTTTCTCATCAAAGGAATAATGCAATTAACATGTTAACTGTGGTGGTTTAAACTGAAGTTCAATATTCAACTCAAATTACATCCAATTTTAGAGATGAATTTTGAAAATAACAAAAATAAAATAGATTGAGCCTTCATTTACTTTTTATTAGGTATTTATAAAAATTACATTCGTGACCGCTGGTTTGTCAGCAGCATTATGAAAATCCCTTCACTGACCGCTGGAGGATCATGTTGCAGTCGTTGAGTTTAGAAGTTAACTGCCACATTAACATAATATGAAATTAAATGGAGAGAATTATGTAAGCTATAATTACAAAACGAATTGCAAAATATGGTCAAATTTTATTTCAATGCATTTTCCGGAATTTAGAAATTTAGCTCCCTATAATCTCTAAAGGAACACAGTTAAGAACGTTTTACAGGAATGACATTTTGCTCGCTGATGCGTAATGTTTGAGTTTCCAACTTTGAAGTTATAAGAACATCGTTTATGAAAGTGGGGATACGGACAAGTAAATATGCTAAAATACAGTATTGACCAAATGATAGATGAGATGAGGTTAGCTTTGGTAAAGTTAGGTTAATAAGAAGAACCAATATAAAAGGGAAAATTCTTTTAATAACAAACATTTCGGAATCACCAATTACATCATCAGTGCTGTAAAACAGAATAAAAAAAACGATAATGAACAAATTGCAAAAAAGCTATAGGAATATAATATCAATATACCTACATTGAACGAAAAATAGATAAGCCTAACCATTAAAAAATAAAATTTCTATCAAACATTCGAAGCCATACGTACATTTGCACCCAAATTCTAGCAATCAAACTAACCCACAATAACATCTACCCAGAGTAACAGGACTACACACATACACACACACACACACATCCGAACACACTCCTATTCACATAGTTGGGGCAATATTTAATTTCATTGCACTTTGGTCATTATTTAACTGAGGTCTATGGGTAAAAATCAACAAGGATTCTAAAATTCTAAGGTCAAATTCTTCTGTGGTTCTACAAAGTGTAGAGAAATTGGAATTTTTGAAAGGGTGGTTTGAACTATGGCAATGATCTCGGATGGCGAACTGGGAAGGAGATGAATATGGACGGCCGGTTCTATGGGAGATACCGAGATCATTGCCATAGTTCAGAGCACCCTTTCAAAAATTCCAATTTCTCTACACTTTGTAGAACCACAGAAGAATTTGACCTTAGAATTTTAGAATCCTTGTTTATTTTTACCCATAGACCTCAGTTAAATAATGACCAAAGTGCGATGAAAATAAATATTGCCCCAACTGTGTGAATAGGAGTGTGTTCGGATGTGTGTGTGTGTGTGTGTGTGTATGTGTGTAGTCCTGTTACTCTGGGTAGATGTTATTGTGGGTTAGTTTGATTGCTAGAATTTAGGTGCAAATGTATGTATGGCTTCGAATGTTTGATAGAAATTTTATTTTTTAATGGTTAGGCTTAGCTATTTTTCGTTCAATGTAGGTATATTGATATCATATTCCTATAGCTTTTTTGCAATTTGTTCATTATTGTTTTTTTTATTCTGTTTTACAGCACTGATGATGGAATCGGAGATTCCGAAACGTTTGTTATTAAAAGAATGTTCCCTTTTATATTGGTTCTTTTTTTTATCTTGCGTTTTAGATTTCCTAAAAATCGCTCTTTTAATTCTATTATAGTTAGGTTAATTGAATAATCTAAGCTGAATAAACCTGAAATAACTTAATTTAATTAACTTGGCCATACCAAGGCTGATGTTCTTCGGCCAAGAATCTGCGTGTGTTTCAGCAATGCGGTGATGACGCAAACAACTTTATAATGTTATTCCTACCTGAACCTTATTAATGTTACATCTAAAAATTTTTGCATTAGCAATCAAAATGTCATTCAAGTAAAACGTCTTTAAATGTATTCTTTTACAAATTCTTGGGATTAAAATTGTTAAATCTTTGAGCACATTAAAGTAAAATTTGACCCAAAATGTTTTTAAAGAAAGTTTGCTTAATTTTTCATTTCATAACAAACCATAGATTTTTTAAAAGACTAAAATTGAAAGTCATAGATTCATGAACTATTGATTTATTTATTCAATTAAACACTAAACTATAGAAATTTTTATTAATATATTATTGTAACATAAAATTTATATATACTTACTGCTTCTCGTACACCGGGCTCATCATAACCAGTGTCGATATAAGGAAGTGCATCAACAATAACTTCTTGAGCAGCCATTTTTTATTTGGAATAAAATAATTGATATATTGAACTAAACTTACTCTCTGCCCAATAAAAAGTCAAAAACTCTGGACAAATAAATAATTTTTAACAGTAAATACATGCTTATATAACAAATATTCAATTTAAAAGTAATAGTAAGCCACACAACAATTTTTCATGTGGTCTAATATAGTTTTCTAAAATACCATGAATATTAGGATAAAAACTAAGTTAAATAGGTTTGCATGCTTTGAACAATTGGTTTTCTCTTAGTTAAAAAGAAAATAAAACTATCTTTGAAAAAATTCAACAGTAATTCTTTATATACGAGCATTTATTCTAAATAATATGTTAAAATCTGATGTTTTTCCAAAAAATCTAGCCATTAGACACACACTACTGGTCTGTGCTGCCAAAAGTTGGGTGAGATGAAAAGGTAATTTCAACATATTGACTCAATGAAGAAATAAATTAACTTAGAGAAATTAACAGAGCCAAATATAACCTAAACATTTTCTAATTGGTTTGTACCTTTAGCTTTAATTACATAAAGTACTTTGTAAGTATGTTAGACATTTGTGTATCAAAATTAAAGAATTCAATTTCAGAACTGCTAAACCTGCACTGGACAATAACACCTAATTTGGTACTCATATTTTATAACATGAATGCTTTAAAGTTCATACCATATACTTTTATAGCAATTATTGCAAGCTTTCTGAAAAATCTTTTCAGACAGTAAGTTTAACTCAAAGTTTCGTTAAAAATAATTAAAATTGCATCGGAGAAAGAAACCTAAAATCAATTGTTTGAATCTTAATTGTTTTCATGAAAACAGGCTTTGAAAAAAAGGAGAACTGCGTTAATTTCATAACAGTAGTTTCAATTCAAAATCAGCGCCTTAAAACAGAAAGATATTTATCTGTTTAGATTTCCAGTAATGTTCATTAACAGAGTTGCGTACAAATACGTAAAAATTTTCAATTTTATATACTTCCCTACCACAATGGTTCACATAGATATAAGGAGTGTGGATTTGCAAATACGTGAAGAATGAAAATCAGCTGTTTACGGTAATGCGATTTTTGTTGTGATGTTCATTACGGTAGAAGAAAATCACCCAAAAATGTTAATAGCACATTATGGCAAGCTAATTTGTGTGAGAAAATTGATCGCAGAGCTTAAAGGAATAAAATAAAGTTTCACTCTTTCATAAATACTCTAAGAAGTTTTCTATATCGGAAACTTTCAAAACCATGGGTCACTAAAAAATTTTGTTCCATATTTTACGTATATTCCGCATCAAGAGCACCATTCTGAGAATGCTATTTTCAATAGTTTTGTTTATAATTCTGTTATATTTAATTTTGAGAGATTTTAAATCACGATAGATCTCGCGTCAGTTCGTGAAATGAACCTTCCCTAGGGTAATCTTGAAATAAATTACTCGATATTTTTCTTCTTCCTTTATGCAAAGCAATTTCGTTGGTTCCTGAGGCTGAGCAAAATGCTCACAGGCTTACAGCAGATGGCATAATGTGGCAATGAAGATTGCTGATTTGTTATGATACGTGCCAAGGCCAGCCAAATCAGCGTTAGTGATAGTTCGAGCCGAGCATTGTTTCGATATGAGTGTCTTTCCTTATTACATTAACCAGTTAAACATTTCTACTCTATATACGTCATATTGGATTTTCAGCTGTACGTCCCACGACGCTAAAATTGCTGATGCTGCACCATTTTGCCATTAATTCTTCATCAAATGTGACTAAATGGTATAAGTCAATTTTAGAGAAATCACGTATTTACTTCAACTGCAAACTGTGTACCAAATCAACCACATTTTTCTGTGTGATTGTGTTTTTTTATTTTTTGATTTTATCTATTCCAAATAATAGGAATAATTTTGCATTCAAATAAAACTAGAGGTAATATAAATTTTGATATGTTCATAGTACTAGTAACACGGCATGTCTAAAATGACAGGATTCTATATTTTTCTTGAATAAGTCTTTCAGATATGGATAACAAACAATTACAGTGATCATAATAGTATTCAAAATTAAAATAACCTTGTTTTTGAGATCTGGGGAAACTTGCATGACTGTTATGGGTATTAAACATCCTTATGAGCCTCACAAGGGCACAACCAAGCCAGGAGCACCTGTGTATTATTTAGTATTAGCCAAGAAATTTTTATATTTAAGAATTTTTTTTCTCAGAAGTTGTACATTGAGCAATATCCAATTTTCATTTCCAATGAACGAAAGTGAGCTATTGCCAGTTTCTTAGTCAACTAAATGATAATTGTGATCCCATTCAAATACATACAAATTATTCGAAAAGTATTTGGAGATAATATTATTTAAATATATATAAATGTATATATATACTGTATTTAAATTAGGTAAATTATGTCAGCGCTCATGGTGGTTAGTAAAATGTTTCTTATCAATTGTACTCTTCATTGATAGATACCCAAAACTTTGATTGATTTGTTTTATCTGTATTTGAATTTTGTTACCCAACTTCATTATCATCCAAAGTTGGTATCAAATTTAGTGAGAAGACTTACTCAGATATGTGTATTTGAAGTACATATAAATTGCTATGAATTAAAACTTTTATGTTGTATTATTCAGGTATGCATTTTACGAGAGGTTGGTAAGGAAAACTGGACAAACCAAACAAGTATTAAACTATGCATTATTATAAATGGAGACAAACATATTGATTCAGATAATTTAATTGAAAAATAATCTGCAAAAGACCTGAGCAGTTATCTACCCAACAAGTCTTGTATCATCTCACCTTAGGTATATCAATTGATTGTGTTACTAATTTTTTTGAAGTTATTGTTATTGTTCATCTGTTGAATAATGTTTTTGGTTATCATTTTTGCAGAATTTAGTTTTCTATGAAAACTTGAAGATTATTTTATCATGGAAGATTATTCTCCTCCTGCTGAGCACTTGGTAAGCACCAGTTTATTTTATTTGTCTCCTAATAACTGTATTGTTATAATCATTGTATTAATTATCTTTATATCAAATAATCATATTTAGTGTTTTTCCAGTTGTGCTAATTGAATTATGGGAATATCTATATTGCATAGGTTATGAAAATAAATTGCAGACATACATATATAGGTAACTGTAGATTTGGCTACATTAGTGGGAACCATAGGTAATATCATAGATTAATTTCTCTTGCAGTTGTTCTACTACATTTTAATTCATGCTTGCTTGTCCGAGGAACTTATCCATTTCAACCTTATCTATTGTTGTTGAATTTTGAACTTGTTGCCAGCTTTTACCATTTCTATTTTCCAACCTATTTGAATGCTTTCATATTTTCAGCACATTCATAATTGAGCAACAGTGTAACCTCAAACTCTATTTGAAACATTGGCTCTATCATCAAACTTTAGGCTTCTGTCTTGCATTGATTGAACAACTCATCACTTGAACCATTAGTTAACATCAAATAGCATCTAACTCCTCTATGCATATATGGTATCAGATCTACTGATTTCAAAGGTGTTTTCTGCACTGCATGTTTAGATGATGGGGTCAGTCCTTATAAAACTGAAAGTAGATAAAACGATGAAATCTAAGGATTTGGTATTCTTTCAACTTGAATAAACTAACACCCACTTTACATGTTAGAGAGAAATTTTCTAGGGAATAACATAGATCTTGAATAACATAGTATAACATAGATCTGGTAGCTATTTATACAGTGAAAATGAGTCCCTTTATTACTGTATTGTTACATTTGGTTTAGGATTGAAGCACAGTTTATTTGAAACTGAGAATGCATGCATTTTACTGTATTTTCTTGGGAAGAAATAGACAAATTTGTGAAGAATCATAGTCTATAGGTTGTTTATGCAAA
>JACJUY010000368.1:36622-83013 GCA_014220935.1 Platorchestia sp. MABIK
ACGTCATGTGCGTCAGAGGTGCAGGCAGCTCTGTCTGGCTCTCCTGTGCCTCCTCCTGAGCAGCTCACTCAGATGATCAAGGGCGTCATGTCTCAGGTCTCCAGCCTCAAGAGAAAAGTGAGTCTGCTCTCTTCAGCTGAAGTTTTAAGTTATTTAAATTAAACAAGATTCCAGATGATCAAGGGCATCATGTCTCAGGTCTCCAGCCTCAAGAGAAAAGTGAGTCTGCTCTCTTCAGCTGATCTATGCACAAGTTATCCTTTAAATCAAACAATATTCTGAGCCTTCATTTTTTGATACAAACGGTCATTTCTGTTGTTACATGTCTATGAAATCCAGAGTTCATTGGTATGTTTTTGGAAATGTCCATTCAATACTCAGAATAAAAAATGCTAAATTATGAAATTTTATCTTTATATTAGTATAGTTATTTGTACCAATTCATGATTTTATATAAATCTCCTCTTACTATGATTTTTTTTCATTTCTGGATCTGTGCTGTTATATATTCTGTTGAGAAATGTGTTGATGGAGGGGAAAAATCTCTCCCTCGTAATTAAAACTGTGATAAAGATGATGCACATGCCTCATTGCACTGCACTGTGTGATGATACACTAGTTTCTGCATTGCACTGTGTGATGATTCCCTATGCTGTGCACTGTGATGATTCTCTATGCTGTGCAATGTGATGATTCCCTATGCTGTGCTTTGATGCACTGCACACTATGGGATGATGCACTACTCTCTGCACTGTGTGATGATGCCCTGCGCTGTGCACCAGGCTCGGGAGGCGGTGACGGGGGAGGTGGAGTGTGCTCGGGTGGTGAAGCGCCGCATCGAGCACCTCGAGCAGGCCGGTAAGGGCAACTCTGCAGCCCGCGCCCAGTGGGAAACCACGCGCATCGACAGACTCATCACCGACTTCCTGCTCAGAGAGGGGTGTTACCGCACTGCTAGGAAGGTGANNTCTAAATGAAACTAGTGAAGATTATGTGGAATTAGGTGCTTCACAAGTAAATGCTCACTAACTTTTTTTATGCAAGTTGCTGAAAGGGAAAAATTTTCCTTCGTGGATGATGGCATATAGTGTGTGACTTTAGCTTGGTAATTCAAAATGCGTTCTATCATATTTTGCTTACAATAATCTCTTTGAAATAATCATTAAACTGATGAGAAAATAAGTTGTAATTGAGAGGAAGCTCCCTTTTTACTCGTTTTCATAACCAAGTATATTTATGTCTCCCCGCAAAAATATATCAATGTTGTAAAAAATTAAAAAACAGCTCATGCACACCACATTCTCATAGCTTGTTTTGTATATTGATCAAATACAGCTAGTAATGGGGGTATAAATGGGATCTGTAATATTAGAAGAGAAACAATAGTGGTTTGTAGGTTGAATACATGTAAGTCAACCTTTTGAAATACTGGAAATATTGAATCAAAGGCATTGTTTTGACAGCTGGTAGAGACGCGGAACATAAAGAACCTCACAAACCTGGAGATTTTTGAGACGGCCTACGAGGTGGAGCAGTCTCTCGAGAAGCGAGACGTGACCAAGTGTTTAGCATGGTGTCATGAGAATAAAACAAAGCTCAAGAAACTCAACTCAACTCTCGAGTTCAACATCAGAATACAAGAGTTCATTGAGATGATCAAGAGGAATGAGAGGATGAATGCTGTCTGGTAAGTTCTTGCGTACCATTTCAGTGACGAAGCAAAACAACTGAAGTGCTTAAACTTGGCTGATTAACTATTAGAGCGCTGCCTGTTTTGTGTTTGTCGATGATCAGTGGTCATGATGAAGGGAAATTTTCAAATGCTAGTAAACCTGTTGGACAAAAGCCTCCTACTCAGTTGTCTTACTTAAATTATGCTCCCTTAACTCTTTGACTGCAACATGAGCCCCCGGTGGTACACGGAGGGAGTTTTCATAATGCTGCTGACCAACCAGTAATCACGAATTCAATTTTCATAAATACTTAATCAAAGATTAATGAAGGCACAATCCAGTTAACGTTTGCTATTTTCAAAATTGCTTGCTACAATTGACTTTAAATTTGAGTTAGAAATTAAACTTTAGTTTTACCTGCCGCAGTCAAAGTTTTGAAATTGGTGAAGATTTTTTATGGTGATGGCTGTATGCTTGACACTCCACTCAGCATATTAGAAGAGCGTGTACAAATTTAAAAATCTATGAACACTCTTATTTAAAGCATAATATCTACATTCACATTAGTGTCTGATGATAAGTTTTAAACTTTTCTGGTCAAAGTTACGAGGTAGAGGTTTATAATTTATATGGTAATACAGTGCATGTTCTAAGAGTATACTGCAATTATTGCAGTGTTTGTTAGACGATGTTGGCTCAAAAACAGGAACACCAACGTGTTGATGCATCGTTATCAGCCACAACTTCGTGTGAGGCCCCTGGAATCACAAGGTACCAAGTGCCAAATACATTTAGCAAAAATGAGTAATGAGTCAGCCATATTTTCCTTTGTCTGAAGAGTTAGTTGAAGGCATAGGAGGATAGCTACAAAATGTCGAATGCCTCCATAAGTTGCTGAGATGCGATGGTTTCTAAGTTGGTAACCTTTGATGCCGTTTTCTGACGTGTTTAAAAAGCTGCGCTTGGCACCGCATTATTCTAAGGGCCTCATATAAAAAATTGGCAATGTGATGTGTTTAAAAAGTGGCGCTTGACACTGTGATTCTATAAAAATCATTTAAAAACTGGCGTGCGACCAACATCACGTCACTGTGAAGCATCAGTTCTCGTATGTCAGCGATTCCCTTTGGTTCTCAGGCACGCTCGGAAGTTCTTCACAGCCCAGGACTGTAAGCAGCTACCTTCAATCCAGCATCCATCTATTCAGCAGTGCATGGCACTTCTTGCCTTCCCTGCTGACACCAGTCAGTGTGCCTCCCCCTCTGCACACGCAGGTCTTTTTGTGAATAGCTTGTCCCTGGCCACTTTGTGTCCATGTCTCAAGCTTAAGTTGCACGCTTAGACTCTTCGGTTACGGGCATGGGGGTCCTCTGCACGCACGTTCTGTGCTGATGCTCATTTTTGACAAATTTTTTTTGACAATTTTTTTTGACGGGTATTTTTTTAAGATTATTTTTTTTATGATAATTTGTTTGATCCTTATGATGAGGGAATTTGTGTTGTGTTGTTATAACTTGGATGTACCTGCTGTGTATAAAGTCTTGAAAATATAATGCATGTTTTGTGATTAAGTGAATTTACGGTATGTTTAATCATGTGTAAGTTTATTTCTTGATGCAGCTCTGTAAGATTGTGTTATGGAGGTTTGAACTGCACCAAATGGAGGTAGGTTATTCAAGATATCAGTGATATTTTCGTTTTTAAGTATGCAATAGGTGCTTTCACCAAACTGATTTTATAATTTAAGGTTCTAAATCCTGAAAGTATAGTTAATAGAAATGTGTGCAGTATTTGCACGTCATTTTACATTTTGCGTTTATTTACAATAGCATGAAGATACTGAAATTTTTATTAAAGCGCGTATTTCGGCCAAAAAAGTTTGTATTGAGTTAACCCATCAACCTTATTGATTCATATGCAGAGACATACATAAACATTGAAAGTATAGTTTGCTTACAGATACAATTAAAGTAGAATCGTGCTGCAGTAATCAGAGCGAGATTCGACGCCATTGCGTCAAAGTAATACGAAATTATCTTGCAGAAATTCCTGAGTACCAATCACTGCTGAGCAACAGCCGGTGGCAGGAACTGATCCAGCAGTTCCGCGACGAGAACCTACGACTCTACCAACTGAGCATGCAGGCCACGTTCACCGTGGTTGTGCAGGCCGGCCTGTCCGCCCTCAAAACCCCGCAGTGCTACAAGTCTAACAAGGAGAGCTTCAATCCCGACTGCCCGGTGTGTCTACCCACCCTCAACAGCCTGGCTAAAGAGCTGCCGTATGCACACTGCTCGCAGTCGCGCCTTATCTGTTACCTCAGCGGCGAGACCATGAACGAGAACAATCAGCCTCTCATGCTGCCCAACGGTTACGTTTATGGCTCCAATGCGCTCGAGTCTCAAGCTGCTGCCAATCAGGGCGAGGTCTACTGCCCTCGCACCGACACTCGCTTCCAACTCACAGACGCTCAGAAAGTCTTTGTCATGTAGACACCTTGCTTGCTCTTGTCTAAGTTTGTAGCTTATGTCAAGGAAGGAGGATGGTGGGTCTTGGCTGTTGAGATGAGATGTTTGCAGTCTCTATTGACACATTCAGGCTTCTCGTTGTTTAGTCTGGATGAAGCATGTAGGTTTTGGTTGAGCTGTGATAGTTTCAAGCAATTGCTTCAGAAAATAAGATGCCTGTGATTCAGAATATTGTGTAGACGAGGGCAGAAAGGCAATTGCTGCTCTCTCGCTTCAGTGAGAAGATTTGCTGCACTCCTGCACCTAGCGTAAGCTAGGCGCATGGAATAGAGTGAATGTGTGAATATACTACATGATGAATTGTGAAGTTGAAATTTGAAGACTGATGTTATGGTGAAAAATTTAGGTTACATATATTGTTGACTTGATGTTGCCCTGATGCGATTCTCTGATGTGAATTGGCCAAGCTAGAAAATGCTTGATCTCTCATTTCACGCACTAGAGTGTTGCCGAGCTAATAATCTTCTTTAGCTCTCGGAACAAAATGAGAGAGCAAATCGTCGCTTCTAATCCTTCCTCTTTAGTGTTCTCTCAACCATAAAGCTTACATTTCACAAGTGAGGCTCGTAGAATCGTACAGAACCAAGTATCACTTTTTAGAAACGTCAGAAAACGACTTTAAAGTTTGGTTACTTTGAAACTCGCGTATCTCGGCTACTAATGGAGGAATGAGACCGGCAGGCAACCACCTTTCTGTACCTACAACTCACCTTCCAGACAGAGGAAGGATTCAGTGCAATATGTAATTCATTTTTGCCATGCATGTCACTTGGTACTGTATGATTCTTGGGGCCTCAAGTGGTCACATGGCTGCTCTGGGAAGCCACATCAGAAAAACGATTATATATTGTTTGACTTTTGATAACTGATCTTTCCAGTATACTTCGAAAATCCAACTCTCTAAAGTTTCACGTGCCACCAAGTGACAGTGTAGTGTTTGTACTCTTGAAATGTTTCGATAGTGTAGGGCTCCTCGCAGCATTCCGCTATCTTTTCTTCAAGAGCTGGGAATGTGACCTGAGCGTTCTCCCCTCCCCCCCGCTGCACCTTCTCTTGTTTGTTATCTTGAGGATGCTGGTAGCGATTACAGTGACAAGGGAGGTACTGTGTGATTGTAAAATTGAAGTCTTTGATACTTGATGCGTTAATTACTATGCTGCTATGCTTTTTCGATTTCAATTTGATCAATTACGAGTGCAGGATTCTGTTATATATGTGGGTTTCTTATCCTGCAGATTAAAGACAAGAGAAGCTCGCGTGAACATCAATCAAAGTATGCATGTGGTGTGACTGCGCTCGTTATAGGTCATTGCAATACAGGATCTTATGGAGACATCGGGTGGTTCATCAGAAGTTTTAATTGTGTAAGGACCTCAAATTCATGACGGATTTGTCTTGTCACTTGTGAGACCGAAGTAGACATGTAATGTTGCCTTTCATTGATTAATAAATATGGACTATTTAAAGATAAACTTACTAATTGTAGGAAAAGGAATACCAATAAAATTAAGGAAAAATATAAAAACTAAGTAAATAAATATTTAAATGATTAGTAACAGCATTTTTTTTTGGCAGAAGTGGTGTTATTGTTATTGTATATGGGTCTTCCCATTCCATGAGTGCAAGAGTAATTCAGGAATATGTCGCCTCATTCGTCTAGGTTGTTAACTTAGGGTTGCGTCAAGATTGGTTTGGGCTCATCAACGACTGTAGTTCAGGGTATAACTAGTGCTAGAGGTTGGTGGTTTAATCTGTTGTGTTCATTTCGTTCACCTTATATCATTCGCTTGGGTAACAAACTGTGTTAGGA
This sequence comes from Platorchestia sp. MABIK, assembly GCA_014220935.1. NCBI lineage: Eukaryota > Metazoa > Arthropoda > Malacostraca > Amphipoda > Talitridae > Platorchestia > Platorchestia sp. MABIK. Next base: position 42,634 of record JACJUY010000368.1, read on the forward strand.
TTGCGTCAAGATTTGTCTTGGTTCATCAATGTCTGCAGTTCAGGGTGTAGCTTGTGTGCTGGTAGTTGGTATGTGGTTTGATCTGTTGTTCATTTGTCTCTACTGCGTTCTTCTTGTACATAGCGACATGCCATCATCACTGCATGTGTCCTCTACAGTAAGGTTCAGTGCCGGCCACACCAGGCTTTACCCTCGTCTTCAATTCCCACAATGACCGATCTTTGAGTGCCGTGTTCCTTGTGTTCGAGGGTGCTGTGTGTTCTGTTCTGTTTGCGTGCTAAGCTTTTGTAGCGTCCTCTTGGTTTGAAGTCGTAGTAGCTCCTCTGTACAGTCACGTGAACATTCTAACAATTTTCTTCGTTGTAAGGAGGGTGAACAATCTTGCTGATTGGAGATGTGAGTTTTCGCGTGTATCGCGACCTTGTGTGTTGCTTGAAAAAATGCACTCCTCAAAGGTTATTTGGGACCTATGGCGCAGCTGAGGAGTCCAATGCTCTTATGATAGTGACGGAAAGCGATTCTGCTTGTTTCTTCTTGTCCGTCAACATTTATTAGAACTTCAAGCAGTGCTCAATGGTGTCTGTTGTTCAACGTTGTTCTTAGCAATGATGGTTGCTGGCGCCTATTGTGTTTTCAGAAAAGAAATTAGCTTCGCATCTTCTTTTTTGGTGTTGTTTCTTTTTCCCCATAGTAGCTGTTATACGAGACGGACCTTTCTTTTCTCATTTTTTTTTTCAGTCATGAATTCATTCGTTTCACAACTTTTTTTACGCTTTATCTGTCGAAACTAGATTGATGAAATTATTTACAATCACGTCTCACATTCGACGCTGAGAGACTGAAAGAAAGAACAGTATCAGCGCAAGTTGAAGTCTATCTGAGCTACTCAACATTCACCGTTGCTTCTACTTAATTTTATTGCAATGCCATGAGTTGCAACTTTTTTCTCTATTGCCTACCACTGATACTTCCATTGTTCCAATAACTTTGCATTCAGCGATGCCCAATTCAGCGCATCCCCTATCGTAGTTGTCTGGATCCATTCCTCCAGAAGAAAATCATGAGTGCTGAAATCATTCTAGTCAGCGGAGCGTAGTTGGGGCAGTCGGTAGGATCAGTGCGGGACCTGCCGACTCGATGGCGGTGGTCTGACGAGGTTTCCTCATTTTGTCACTGCAATACGCGTGTCCCTTCATGCCTCGTCCCCTGTCGAACTGCACAACTATCATTTACAGCCAGGATTTGGATGAAGTGATGTCCGAAAACTGTTGATTAAAAGCATCTAAAGTGTTAGACATCTGTAAAAACAACTATGCGTACGATCGTTAGTCTAAAATATGTTACTTTCTCGTCTTCCTTAAATAATCTACGTTCGTATTCTAGTTCTACACCCAGAATTTTTATTGTAAGGTCTGCTTGGAGTGTGCTGGTGTGGCAGTGAGGGTGTTCGGTGTTGAGCTGCAGCCATCAGCACTGCGTGGATTGTACATATTCTTTGCGGGGGCAAGTCGCTCGCTGTGATTCTGTACGGAGTTTAAGCATCAGTCACCCTTGTATTTCAGGTGCCTACATTTTGTTTTATTTTTATTGTGATAGTCGTGAATGTTCTTCGTTTGAGGACGCGCTGCCTCATTTCGTTTGTGTGTCAAATAAACTCTTTTGATACTGTGTTTCATTATTGAGCCTTCCTAGCAACCAAAAGAAATCACTGGAGATGGTCTTGTGTTCATTGAATATAAACGATGTTTTATTCTAATCAAGCCTGATGCATCATATCTTTTACGTCATTTTCTCAACACCTCGTAAGAAACATCAAGACGGCTCGTTCCCTCACAGGGCCTAGAATGGGCAGTGTGTTTGCGTTAGGTTTATTTATCCTTCGCTATGGGGACTGGCGCCTCGGTGAAATGCTGGTAAGATAACTCAATTTTACATGGCCTTTGGAACATACATACGTACCTTCTTTGCTTCTCACAGTTTTCACGCCTTCATTGCTACTTTTCGTCTTTCCTTGCGCTTTCATTCCTAATTTGCTGTTTCTATTCGCAGGGTCTCCTGTGTAGGAATACTTGAGCACAGATCCCTTGTTTTCTAGAGCTTATACTAAATGGTTCCCTTTTTTGCTCTTTTTGCATCGCATTTCATGAGGTAAGAAGTCCAAAACTAGTACAGATTATTGTGAAGTATCTTTAGTATACTGGTAATAACTACGAGGAGGAGAGGAGGTGCGCCGGGTGTTGGGGAAGGTAAGTAATGATTAAGTTTATCGACTTTGATTTTGTCGACTTCAGCGCACATGAATTTTTCACACAATTCTTCCGGTATAATCGGATGTATGCAGTCGCTCTTCACGGGGTAAGAGTCTGACATAAACGGGAAAAACTTGATCAATTCATACTTTGAAAAAATTTCTACCATGTGTACGTGAACTGCCTTGAAATGAGATCCTTTCCCTGATCATTGAGATTTTAAATCACAGCCTTATGTTCCCGAAATAGACAACATTCTTTTACGTAAATTTTTTGTGTGCTCTGAGCCTTGCGATGCACTGGTACAACACTTGGGTCGATTTGTCCGAAGTGGCAGAGTAAGTTCGGTGCTACACCGTGGCGTTGTGGTTAGAGGCATCCGCCTAACTTCTCTTGCAGAAGGTCGGGGGTCTAAGTCCCAGCAAATACCGAGGTGGGAGAATGCTTGAGTGGAAAGAGAAATGCTGAAGTATCGAGAAGGAGAACACTAGACTGGGAAGAGATATGCTGAAGTGGAGACAAAGACAATGCTGAAGGTGAGAGACGGAAAATGGCGGAGAATAGAATAAAAGAATATAGAATAGAAAGAATAGAAAAAAAAAAGAATAGAATGGAAAAATGTATCTTCACACACACACACACACGTGGAAAACCAGTCTGCACCCCGTTACAGCCTGAGGTAATACATCTGGAACACTACAAACATCCGCAAATTTTCTAGAAACGATGATCATGAAAAAGCATTTTAAACCATCTTCATTCATTTCAGCGCGTTCATTGTGTTGCCAGGGGAGAAATACCTTCTTAACTCGAGAAAAACAAGTTAGTCACATTTCTTCGTTCCACCGATGAGCATGGATGGGGACCGGTCGAAAAGGTGCCGTCATTGTGTCTTGGTATTAAACATTAAAAACTCATATGGCAGTACAAATGTATCTATTTCATTTGAGTAGAACATCTTTTTAGAACTGAAGAAGTTTTTCCGTGGTTTGCTACACTAAAGAATTTACGAATCTTTGTAGTAATGCTGTCGCAGGAATGTTTAATTCCACTCATTTACGATTTTCAATTTCATAGTTTAAAATTTTTGGTATTTTTTCCCTCGAGTCTACATGTTTGAATAGGAATACATTTCAACGGCTTCAAAAGAGTTCATCAGTAGCAAAAATCTGCTTCATTAATTACTCGGTTTTACTGCTTCATTAATTACTCGGTCTCAATACATCGCAATAGTTTTTCCATTTAATAACAGACTCTAAGGAAAAATTCTAACACATTTTTCAGTCATTGCTGGGAAGTAGTTCAAGCGCATAAAAGTCAGCATATAGTGGCATAAAATACATTTTCTTTACCCAAACTTTTCATGAGAACGAGATCGCAGGTTTGTGGTACGCAATCAGCTCTACTGGAAGCGCCCTCGCGTAAAACTTGTCTCATAATTCTACCTAATAATACCCTTGGTGTGATTATATATTTGTTTGGTGTCCGTTTTTCCGTCTCTTAAGAATGCTTAATGACCGTATCTGTGATACGAGTTTCACCAGTGCACAAGTTCAAGAATATTTTAATCGCGAGTACTGTTAGGATGGATATATTTGTTTGTCATCCACATGTACACTAGTTTACAAATGATTCTTTTGGAGTGTTTTCAGCAACTTTCGGACTCGACGTTTATCTTTATTTCTGAGTCAGAACACACTAATCTTTTCCTCACTCACCCAAAAAATGATTGCTAGAAACAAAACCGAACGCAGCGATGTGGTGAGAACATAACGCTGGGTGCCGCGTTTGCCATCAATTTAGGAAATGCGCGGCTTATTGACAGTCCATTACGGCAGCTGATGTGCTGCCTGGCGGCTACCCCAGTGGTGTTCATTGCGCGGCTCGTGATGACTCGATTCACGGCTCTCGAAAAATTTATAAATCAATTAATTAATTTATACATAATTTATACATCATACGCTAACTTGCAGTAGCTAGCTCTCGCAATCAATGCGTTTAACCGAAGTGGCTCTCGTGCAAAAATTAGTGAATAACACTGGGCTATCTACTCACTTTACAACCAAAACCAATGTACAAGATGGTATGTATCAGGCTTGATTGGAATACAAGAACATCCTTTACTTTCCTTCATTTAGAGCCGTGATTTTCAATCTGTCTCGGAATAACTGAGTTTTTATAATTACAATCACTAATGGGAAATGTCAGGTAAAAGTTGATTAGATAGTATCAGCTCAGTGCTCTGATAAAAAAAGTTTGCTCGCTGTGCATGAAATGTTGTCGACATTTCAGCACGTTTTCATTCAACATTTCTTTGATGCTAGCTTGCTCTTGGATCTGGGATTGATGAAGCATTTACCTCATTTATACTCACACAGTATGTGAAGACACACAAATTCTGACACTTGTTAGATTAAATGAAATGTAAATTTATCATAAAATATAAAAATTCGTGAAAATTTTTCAGAAATACCTTTGAACGTTTATATATGTAAAAACAAACAAACATCGGCATCTACGGATGCTTTATTTCCAATTGAAGCATGATACAAATCACCTTATACATTGGTTTTTCATATGCCTTATAACTAACACCAGGACGCCATGACGCTTTCCCCCGGTCAAAGACCGGTACCCATTTCAGACACCTGGGTAGAGTGGGGTATTGTGCTTACAATTTTTTCTCCTATACCCAACAGAGAAAATCGCCACCAGCGCCGAGACTCGAACCCGGGTTTCCCGCACGGAGTCAGGTCCTATAGACACACGACTATGACGAGCACTGTAGACTCCCTGTGATAAAGTTTCATGCATGAAATTCGAGACAAACTACCACAGTTTCACAGCTTCCATTAATTTATCTGCTTTCCTCTCGGCGTCCTATCAGAGTCGCAAAGTGTAAATTGCCTTCACAAACGATCAACAGTTTGTTACACAATTGACTGTGACTGCTTCCAAGAAAAAAAGAAAAAGAAAAAACATTTATTTCCAATAAAGTACAAACATGATATGTCGATACATTGGTTTTTAAAACACCTTAACCTAAAAGCATCCATAATTGATAATAACACATTGGTATTGGGATACCCTTGTAAAATGTTGAATCAAAAAATGATTGACAGAAAAGCACATCAAAAAATGAGTTCCTTAGCTCTGCCTAATCTGATTTTGACAGTGCATTTGAATATAAGTAACTAAGAGAACACAATCCTCGTTACGCTTAGTTGAAAATGTATTCGTTTGTGCGCATTTAAATTGAAATAAGAGCAAAAGTCGCGTTTAAATACCTTAACACAGAGACCCTTAATTGCTATTCATACATGGTTATCGTAATACCCGTGTTAATTAAGTGTTGAGACAAATGATTTAGATCCTTATTCGCTATTCATACATGATTATCGCAATACACATGAAAATTGTCGAAAACATGATTCGGAGAAAAGCACGAAAAAATGAGTTCCTCTTTGTCGCGGTAGTAGGATTCTGGTAATGCATTTAAAATACAGGTGACTAAGGAAAGCATAATCCATGTGACGCATTGCTGAAAACCCTCTCGTTAGTGCGTACTAGTATTGAATTATAAGCAATTAGAACATAGGAACTAGTGATACGAGTGTGAGGGATTAATGTTAGAAGTAAAATGAGCAAATTGGATTTATTTTACGTCTAGGACTATGAGGTGGGTAGTCGGGATTTGAGACAGTTTTTCATATGGAAGCATCATCTACTGTGCCAAGTGGAGAGCTTCGGAAAGAACATAATCACGCAAAAGTTCACCGGATTCAAATAGATGAGAAGGATCGTTGTACAATACCAGCCATAACGTTTGCAACACTCCTGGGACAAAACGAGAAAGTCAAAACTGGCTAAGATGAAATGAAATATTTTACAATGACACAACAATTAAATTTCATTTGCTACAAGCATTGGCACAAAAGAGTTCACTGGATTCAAATGAGAAGGATCGTTGTACAATACCAGTCATAACATTTGCAACACTCCTGGGACAAAGCGGGAAAGTCAAAACAACATAAAAGAGTGTGGCCAAAAGTATACTCAAAGAGTGTAAGGGACGGCATATTGTCATACAATATTAACTAGAGCATTTTTAGGGAGGGAATAAGTTCTACATGTATATATATACACACACACATACATATATGTATATATCCATATACATATATACACATATACACACACATAGGAGCGTCACATGTGAGAACATACATATACTTAATATTCGCATACAAGTAATCAAATTCCATATGCATAACACAGATATGTCTTGATTGTTGTATGATGTAATGAAAAGATAAGATAGTTTGCACTAAAAATTTATGACTTCTTTTCCGCTACGTACTGCAGCTTACACTTATTGTGTAGACGCAAGATAGCGAGCTATTTTAGTTTTGAATTCTCTAAGTGTTTGAGGGGTTTTGATGCTCTGGGGGAGTTTATTCCACAGTAAGGCACCTGATACTGACAGAGCTTTCTGCCCGATGTTAGACTAACGGTATATGATTAAGACATCACGTCTCCTATTTGGCCTTAGGTTGGTGACGGTAGGGGAATGGAATTTCACTACTTCAGCATTGCTGTGAGGAAGATATAAAGAGGAGAATACGTATTTGGCTTTGTGCACCAGAAACCACTCCCGAATAGGAGCCCAGCCGAGCTTATTCAGGAGAGGTGTTACGTGATCATTCTTTTTGAATTTACGTTTGCATACAACCTTAGCTGCAAAATTCATGCATTTTTGTAGATCTTTCCCAAGAAATAAATAAAAGTTCGATTCGGGCTTAACTGAAGAAAATTATCAAACAATGCTGACGACAATCAAAATAAATAATTACCAGGTGCTAGCACAGTTGTCGGCAGTGAAAATAAAAGAAAATGTGAGGAATCTACCTTGCGAGGAGGACGTGAAGAAACATGTCTGGCTTGATCGCAGGATCTTGCTGTGGCGGGGAACACTTTAGCGCATGGTTTTGGCAGCTGAAACTGACTGGGTGGGGCTCAATGTACTGGGCAGAAGTTGCAGCAGCAGCGCTGTTGAGCTCATGAGAGCTAGAATTCTAATTTTAGCTCACGAGAGTTAGAATCACGTGAGCACGCTTAGCTCCACGGCTTTTCAGTCCATCGACAAAAAAATTAAAACTTGTAAGAAATTTAATGGCTGCTAACAAAATGTAGCAGCAGAATATCATTTCAAGAACTTCTATTTCAATTTGCTCCATACCCCATTACAGCCTAATGAAATCCAATTAGACCACGAAAAGTATTCACAAATTTTTGAGACACGATAATCATGAAACTACAATTTAAACAAATTTTCTTGACTTTTCTCAGCGCACTCATAATGTTGCCTCGTCGCATCTATACATTCTTAGTTCTCTAGTACAAAATAATAATTATGCGGCACAACCACGACGCAATGACAAACATTCTCCTTCTCTTTACTCCTGCACTTTTTTTCTACACTCCTGCAAGCATTCTCTTTCTATCCCTTCCAGCATTCTCCTTTCTCTTATTAAAGCATTATCTTGCTCTTCAATCCAGCATTCTCTTCCTCTCCTCTCTAGGATTTTCCTTCCGCTCCAAAATTTTCCTTCTCTACACTCTAGCATTCTTCTTCCCTCCTCTCCAGCTCCCTCTTTCTCTCCCCTCCATTATTCTCCATTCTCCTTTCCTTTTCTCTACTCCAGTATTCTCCTTACTCTCCACTCCAGCATTCTTCTTCCCACCTCTGCATTTTCTTCTCGCTACTGCAACATTCTCCCTTTCCCTTCTCCCCCATTCTCCCTCTTCTCGCTCCACCATTCTTCCTCTCCCTGCTCCGCCATTCTCCCTTTCCCGCTCCGCCATTCTCCCTCTTCCCGTTCCGCCATTCTCCCTCTTCCCACTTCGCCATTCTCCTTCTCCCTGCTCCACCCCTCCGCTTCTTCAAGCAGAGATGTTCGAAGAGATGATACCCATTCAAAGTCGCCATGAAGAGCCTCCCTTCAGTACACCAACAAACCCAGCTCGCTTGTTCGGCGATTCCAGGCGACAAACGAGGAGCGTCACGACGGCCGCCCCGTTGTTGTAAGGGAGGGCGGCCTTCGCTGGCTGACGTCCAGCTGCTCTGCCGCTGCTGCAGTGACGGGGCGTCTCTTGCAGCATTCGCTGGGCTTCAATTCGCCTCTGATGCAGAAATTGGGCATTCGTTGGGCTTCAATTTGCCTCTGATGCACAAAATGGGCATTCGATGGGTTTCAATTCTCCTCTGATGCAAAAAATGGGCAGTCGCTGGGCTTCAATTTGCCTCTGATGCAGAAAATGGGCATTCTTTGGGCTTCAATTCGCCTCCGATGCAGAAAATGGAATTCATTTCAAAGAGCTAGTTCTATAGTTTCTTCTTGAGATCTATATTCAGCTTTCCCGTTATTATAATTTCGCTGATATGGCTTGTGAATGAATGCTCAACATTGGCCCTCCGCCCAAATTTACTGGAGAATTGAAAAGTAAATTCAAGTGAGAGTATTCATGCAGTTCTTCACGCTCCGTTGAGCATAGGAGGCGAGCCTCATCTGCATCTGCTGACTGAGCTCAACTTGGCGATGGCCTTCTACTCTTCTGTTCAACTTTCGGAGGAGCCTGTAAAACGATCACTATTTCCTTTTTACGTATGACATTTCTAAGTTCAGCCGTATAATCGCTTGCATTTTGAAACTTGCCATGCTATACGGTTCTTACAAAATCTGTTCTGCTGTTCTCCAGCAGTTGCACCTTATTTACTCATCCTTACTCGGTGACCATTGACGCCTTGTTTAACTCTGCCTCATTCAGGAACGCCTTCCTCAGCGACGTTTTGCTCCTGCGTTACTAGAATCGTACAAAAAGATTACCGTACGAAGTAGGAAACATCAAAAAGATATTCCATACCTCTCGGATCTACGAACAGAGATCAACGAATTATTTGAGCATGCGTAAAATAACTATATTCTATCGTTTCCAGCATGGTCTTTCCATCATGAGTTAGTCAAGAGTTCACCGTATTTTTTCGCTTCTCAGTCATGTTTTCACGCCTACTCAGTACCGTTATATGTGTTATAGAGACATAGTAGAGAGAACTCAGAATAATGGAAACTCCACGAGCACGATAAATTTAGGTCCAATGCACGATAGTACAATGAAGAGTTCATTTAGCGTTAATATTGTAGTATTGTGTTCGTGTACACTAATGCAAGCAGCCGATGGTGTCTTGAACCTTGGAATGGTGGTCAGAAGATATTGGACGCTGTTATTCAAAGCCCTGGTCAGGAACATATGTCATCTTTTTTTATCGTGAGAGAAGCAGGGCAATGAATCATCTCAAAGGATCACACAATATTTCAGGCAATTTTTCCACGTTTGCTTCAGAGGCGCTGCTCATTTTCAAAGAATTCTTCACGCGATGGAGGAATAGATTCGAGCAGTGGGAGGGAACCGCGTCTTCTTACACGATTTATTCAACAGAATTGTGGAGAACATGGAGGAGCATCGCCATAACTTGCAGTGAAGAAGTCTTCACTTAAGATTGATTAGGTAGAAAGTTTTGTGTAGAGCCGCTGCTCTTCTACTCCAGCGATACGATCCAAGCTGCGAGGGTGCGAACTGAAACTAGGGCATCTCTCGCGTCCGCCACAGCAGCACACGGCATGCAGCCAAATGACTGAATTAAGCCCTGCTGCTTCTATTTTCTGTTCTGAATATACATAAATGTACGTATACTTGTTTATTTTATGTTTTTTGTTTACATAAATTTATATAAACTTCTAACAAACTTGTGAAACTGCCGCTTCTAAGAACTAAAACGAATGGTGCTTGGACTTGAAGTTCGATTGCCGAGAAACATGGCTGTGACTATTTCTTCTCTTCATCGATTCTGGTGCTTGGTGTCAGACGGTATGACACTCGAGTACTAAACCCGACGAGTACTAAACCACTTCCTTGTTCCTGTTGTAATCTATTTTGTCCTAAAATCCTGTCTAGCTAAACAATTTGAAACAATTTAAATTGTTTTAAATTGTTCAGTTGTGTAATTAAGCGTGTGTTTGCTTTCTGAGGGAAACACACGCACTTACACGTGACAGAATCACGTGTTAAGTCCGATTTGAAAGTTCCAGAAATGGGTGGACGTGATTACGAAGCAAAATTTAACATTTGAGATGGGATCTTAGCGACTAGGCATGCAGTCTGCAGGCCCTCAAACTTGGTCCTAACATCTTGGGACAATGCATCTGCGGAATAATAATTGCAGTCGTAAAATCAACACGGTTAAGGGATAAAACATAACAACCCTTGACAGTTAAAGAAATGTAATGGGGACTTTTAATGCAGCTGTAGAAAATACGAGCACACTAAGCAGATCTTAAAATTCGTTGCGAATCAAAACAATCCACTCTAATCTCACCCCTCTCAGCAATAAGCCTTATAAGTTGTCACTATATAGCACACTCATAGTGATAGACATTTGAAGATACACTACTGGAATATACTGTAACAGAGACATCATGGAACTGGGTAACCTCAAACGCAAGCAACTTCCTCTTATACTGGGTGGTCATAATCTGAATTTTACTTTCATTTTTTAGGTGCGTTGCATTGGAATACCATCGATTACTATCTTTCTTTAGGCTCCAATAATTACTATGTTTTCTTTATCTTAAGAAATATCTTAAAGCGTAATAATTATAATATAGGAAAAGTACCCGTAATAATGATTTAGAACGAAAACTAGTAGATTTAACTTTGCTAGATAAACGGGAAATTCTGGAAAAAATATACATACAGACATAGATATTAGTGTTCTAATGGGAGAATATAAAATGAAAAGGAATACTATCGACATCACAACGCAGAAATGAAGTTTTACACACTTGCAAATTTTATGAAGGTGCACATTGAAGCTCATAGAAAAGCTGTTACATTCTGGACAAGGCTGAACGTTTTTTTCAAAGAGAAATTTAATTTTTGCAGCTTGCTCGTCATATTCAAGTGGGACAATTTGACTTATGATTAGATACATTCCAGCGAAAACTCATAACTAACTACATCAGAATTTTGGAACGTGTTTCTCCAAGAGGACGGAGGAGCAGAGACGAGAAAGAGTGTCTGATCTCGATCCAAGTTTTTTTGTGAATGGAAACGAGGAATATACATATGTGGAATGACTCTATACTTAATTTGTAAGCATAAACGCAGTGATGCAAAAATCCTATTTTTATCATGCATCAACAACCGGCAGCATAACTCATCTTGTTCTTTGTCTTACAAGTTCCTCATACACGGAGACTGGATTCAAGCTAAATTTAATAGTTTTATAAAAAAAAGCTGCCTCTGTCCTAAAAATGTTCGCGCACATAGTCGCAAGCCAGTCCTCCAAGCGCTGTTTATAGACGTGTGCTCAAAGTTAGTAGGAAACGATCACTTTAAAAAAAAATTCCAAGCCTTCCGCGTTACTGTTTAGCTCTACAAATGATTGTTCGAATACATTTTACAAACGGGCTTTGAACGCACAAAGTAACGTTCAATTATTTTTCTTTAACCACCTTTTGACTGCAATCTTAGGCACCTCGACTTTTTAAAAAATCAGTATACCTTTGATGTCAGTTAAGCTCATGTCATTGAACACTTGATCGTAATTTGAAGAAGTATCTCAAATATATAACAATTTGGTTTATATCTCATGGTCACCCATGCAATTGCTTTTTAATTTTTTCATGGTATTTACAACCTAAATTTACACGCCAAGTATTTTAACTTAGTCGCAGTCAGTGAATCATTATCAACCGTGCCAAATGTCTTATGGTTCTCATCAGAGCTGAAAATTACAGGCGGTTGGAACATGACTTTGGTCTCTCCCTAGTTTGTCGCTTTCGTCGTCGTGAAGGCACTCATGTTTTAATGGCTCCCTCAAGAAGGCCTCAAGGCGATCACAAGGGCTTGATTTATTGTAAAGAGAATTTCAGACGTAAGTACTCGCACTAAAAACAATTTGCACACATAACAAGCATGTAAAAACAATAATGGACTAAAAAAGAACTTCTGAACTCGGTGGATACAATTTATCTTCGATGTTGAAACTTACATTTGGGAAAAATTGTTTCATTAAACCATGTAATCATTCGACGCAAGCTGTAAACGTTCAGTTGAAATTTTATCGACAATCTTGAGTTTAGATTCTCTTTCTGGCTGAGAATAAACTTCCTCCACGCTTTCTAGAAGCCTTTGTTAACTTTATGAACTTAATTTGGGTTGCAGTCCAATTGATCTTTGATTTGAGAAGAGCTGACAAGAACGGCCTTGATATGGACGAAAATTACAGATATAAGCAACTTTGAAATCAGGAAATGTTTTACCTTTAAAAAAAACATCAATAGATAAACTACATGTTCATGTAAATCTAGGTGTAGAAGATTAAATAATTACCCCATTCTTCTCGTAAATATGCTAATTATTAATCTGCCGGAGTGACAAAAATTCTGAGAATGATATGCTGATGATCGACCACAAAAATGACAATAGCGAAACTAGATGCTTTCCTCGTCTGAGAGCTGAATTAGGGAGCAACATTTGATAGAACAGATGAAAAGCTTCATGAAGGTAATTGAAAATCAACATCATAGTAAGATAGAAAATCCATTGAATTATCCAATCATATTCATTACGAGGTTTGCTTTCTAGATTATTTTCAATGTTTTCTCCCTGTAAAAACTAGAAAAACTTGGAACGTAATTCCAATCCAAAAATATGTTTTTTGAATGATTAAATGGAATGAATTCATGAGTTGAAATTCTAGGATAGAATGTGAAAGCAATCAAGCGAGTATATCGCCTCTGAAGCAATCCCATGAAAGTTTTTGCTTAAAAAAATTAGGCAAGATTTTCCACGCGGTTCACAAGCATCCGATGCTTTGAAAGGGAACCGAGGACGCGGAATCTGGCAGTCAATCTTATTCTGATGAGTGGCTGAGAGAGGAAGCATCAAACTGTCCCACAGCGTATGATGAATTGTCGCGGCTGTGTCTGATATAAAAAAAAGTCTCAGATTATCGTTTGCAGTGCATTCATCCTCTTATAAGATTGTTAAAGTTATTTTTTCATAAAAAATCCTTCATTCGTCCGTCTCGTCTTGCAAACTTCCCACAACAGCAGGGCAAGGTTTTTCCAATGACGAAGTTTTTACTTGGAGACGTAACTGCCGCCCCTTAACAATTTTCTCAGAATTCTTTTTGGAGAATGAGGAAAGGATGTCCACTCTTATGATAAAAGAAGAAAAATCTATGAATTTTGTGCGCTTCATAATTTAACACTTTAACCACTATTTGAGCTACCGGTTGTACTCGGAGGGAATTTTAGTAACGCTGCTGACCGACCAGTAGTCACAAACTCAATTTTCACAAATAATCAAAGCTAACTGAAGCATGATCCAGTTATGTTAGCTGTTCTTAAAATTCTCGCCAAAATAGGCTTTAAATTTGAGTTGAAAATTGAATTTTAGTTCAACCCACGGCGGTTAACGTGTTAAAATTCCATCTTCAATTCTGGTAGAATGAAGCTAAGGGAACTGTGAAAATTGAAAGATTTTTATCACTGAATTTCTCCATTTACAACGTAGTCAGTTGTGCGCCATGTTCTAGAAGAGCTCAATAGTTAGTCTGAAGCTCTAACAATTAGAATGCTGCAGTTTGAGAAGCCCTGGGTGGCAATGAATCGCCTCGTACTGAGTGAAGAAGTGAGGGAGGTGCGTCATGGGAGGCATGGGCGAAGGAATAGAAAATGTGTTCAAACGAGGGAAGAGTAAATGGAAAATACTTTAGCTCACTTTGGTCTAGAAGTGTAGATAATGTTAAAATGCTGATCATGCTGCACTGAAGGATGAGTTAGAAAAATAAACTAGCGTTGTGAAGTGAAATCGTGGGAAGACTAACTGTGAGAGGTGATTCAAGAAAAAGTATGTCTTAAAGCCGAGGCTCCGTTTTCAAGTCGTAAGTTTGTGTAGGAATGATTGGCAAGGTTAAGTGAGAGCATAACTATACATAGTATGTAAAAGAGAAGTTAGTTTACAGAAATATAGTAATTAGAGATTTAACGGTAGGAAACTTAGACGGATGGAAATCACAGAAGATGTGTAGTGCACCAAGACGTATGCACTGCTATTTTAAAAAACATGAATGAAAAAGTGAGTGAAGCATGCCAGAAAAGTGAGGTTGGTCTGAGATACATCAGGTCCAAATCTCCTTTTTCAGCATTTCTTTAAAAAGTTACAACGTCGTTTAAAACTAGAGGCAGAGCCTCGGGAGAGAGAGCAGCAAAAAATGACATTCACAGTCTGGAAAGAATGATTATTTACGACCATAAAACTAAGGAGATGATGACCACAAAAATACATCACGAAGTGAGTGAGTGAGTTGTAAAAAACTTAATTTCACTCTCGTTCGAAGAAAAGGCTGTTTTTGAATAAGAAAGCATGATTATTGGGAACAAACATAATTTATGTTATAGCGAGGGCTGTTCTTTTGTCATCGCAAATAATCATAAAGAAGCTTAGTGCACGCTAAGATAGTTTTATACTTGATGATACTGAAAGTGTAATAACTGTAATAGGTTTGGTGAAACAATTTTGTAGTTTGTCGATATTTGATGTCGACTATGAGTAATATCAACCACAGTTGTAGTATTCTATTTCCAATACATGATAATCCAGAATATTGCGATTGAGATTTTTCCTGTTCACAGAGGTTCTTCATCTTGCACTTGAACATTTTCGTGACTTCGATGCAACAAATTCAACCAACTGTTATTGATACTCATTTCCTTAAGTTAAAATTTCTGAAAAAATTCTGAAATTAAGTAAAAAGTTATCATATCCTTAAGTGAAACTCTTCAACTGTCATTCAATGGAACAAGAGAGCGTGAGGCTCAGCAAATATGATATCAGGGGCCGACGTTCGCAAGCCAGACATCGACAGATTATCCTGAGCCAGTGCTGGTATTGATGCATACAGTGCTGGTTTTGATGCATACAGTGCTGGTATTGATGCATACAGTGCTGGTATTGATGCATACAGTGCTGGTATTGATGCACACAGTGCTGGCATTGATACATTTAGTGCTGGTATTGATGCATACAGTGCTGGTATTGATGCATACAGTGCTGGTATTGATGCATACAGTGCTGGTATTGATGCATACAGTGCTGGTATTGATGCATACAATGCTGGTATTGATGAATACAGTGATGATATTGATACATTTAGTGCTGGCATTGATGCACAAGTAACGAAGAGCAATAATGAAGACACAAAACAGAATCGTAACGCAATCGCATTTACTTCTATGCTTTGTCAAAATCAGATAAAAGCAACGATGGGAACGCATTTATCGTGTTTTTCTCTCAATCATTTACTTTGAAAATTGACATGGGTATTACGATACACATGTGTGAACATCAACTAAGGATTCTTAATGTTGAGATTTTTAAAAACCAATGCAAGACATTTCATGTCTCAACGTTATTGGAAATAGACTGTTTTTCTTTTTTCTTTTCCTTCATTACTATGTCCTCCCCTCCTTTCTGCCGAGCTGTTGGAGCTGAATAAAATTATTGATCCTTGAGTTCGATGTGACTGATGATTTTACCTTTATAATGCAACACCTCCATTTTACTCTATATCGTAAACCTACAGTGCAGTGCCAATATCTTGTTCCGCACTCCTAAGTTCAGAATAGCACCGACACCAGCCACTGTGCTCGTCGTAGCCGAGTGGTTAAAGAACCCTCACTTCCGTGAAGGTGTCGAGGGTTCGAATCCCAGCGCTGTGTGGCGATTTTTTCCGTTGGGTATAGGGGAAAACTCAAAGCACAATACACCACTCTACCCAGGAGTCTGAAATGGAGACCGGTCTTGACCGGGGAAAACCGTCATGGCGTCCTGGTGATAGTTATTAGACATTTGAAAAACCAATTTACAAGGTGATATGTAACATGCTTGATTGGAAATAAAGCATCCTTAGATGCCGTTTTTTTTTAAATATGGTGGTATGCACAAGGCTCAGGTTTGCTGGCCTAGCACACACCAATCATCGGTGGCCGGCCTTTGAACTCGTGATAGAGCTGAGAAAGTTGTGGATTACTTCGCGGGTAATTGCATCGTGCAGTGGATGCAGGTTGGAGCGAGCACATGAGTTTTCAATTTGTCTGTGAACTTCGCGAAGGCTTAGAGACGCGGTAATAGAATAGGATAGTTACTTGATGCCTTGCTACAGAACAACTTGCAGTTGTTGAAGGCCGAAAACTGTGAAAAAACAATGCAACTTATATTAAACCTACCTGATGGAAGCAGGTATTATGTTGTCATTGGGTATCACATTTGCATCAGATGAGCTGAGGGAGACAGTTTTCTTTAAAATTTCACACATGGTACTTATAATAGACGTACAAAAAATTCGCTCATAGGTTGGTACAATACTTTCACAGTTAAGGTATTGTAGATGTAAAGTCACACAATGTCCCGTAGGATGACATGGACTTTTATCTCATTCTAGATAAATTCCGTAGTGATGTATTGTTTACTAGATCGATGATTTACAGCCCGATAATTTCTTTTTGGTCTTAAATATTACAAGCTTTGGAAGAAGTAAGAAATTTAATCCAGTATAAAGTTAATGGCACTTGATTACCCTAATAATGACCAAAAAGCCCTTCCATCTAATATTTCAGAGACCAGAAAGCGGCGACGTGATGCCGCATCAGACAAGGCAGTGGAACAGCTAACACCGGCGTCGGTCAGCTTTCCCCGTTATGATTATTTGTCGGGGTTGGTTAAGTTCTAAGTTTACAAATTACAACGCGTACAAATGAAAGTTTTAAGTTTACAAATTACATATGATACGTCTTAGCCAGAGTAAGCTTCGGTTAATGGCGCTGTTTGATGTAAGCTAAGCGATGAGGCAGGAAATAAAAATAAATAAAAATAAATAATAAAACGTATGTGACACGTTTAATATTGCTTATGCAATCAAATAGTCCTGATATGTCCTTACGCTCGATCGAATTATCTACCCTTCATGCAGTAAATGTGAATATTTGCTGCCGTAACCCGTCTTGTATGTCTCATAAGTCACCCCCGTAACCCGTCGTGTATGTCTCATAAGTCACCCCCGTAACCCGTCGTGTATGTCTCATAAGTCACCCCCGTAACCCGTCGTGTATGTCTCATAAGTCACCCGGAAAATTTTTAATAATTCGAAAATAAATAAAAGTCTGGCTTAAAATAAATTTATAATTAATTGTTGCAATAGAAGTTTATCCTGGAATGTCATTTCTCAACAAGATTGAATAAATTTTGTTAGAGTTGTATTATCCTCATGGTAGAGGATGAGTTTGTACGTCACCGTACCAATTATTAATAAAAATAAATTAATTCTTTATCCTTCCAAACTTTGCAGCGTCGCAATACAAATCCTCAATTAAATTTAATTAACCCCTATTCTTCCCAAAATTCATAACTTTCCACAGAAATCCTTAATTATATATATATTGACTCAGCTTCTTTTTATTATTTTTATCATGCTTCACGTCGACTTCCAGCATTCATTTCAATAAATCTACACTTAGTATTGCTTCTATCAACAGCTTATACTCGTACAACAATAAGTTATTTATCTGCCACACTTGAGGGGGATGAAACAAAACTGCAGCTAATGTCAGTGATAGATGTTCGAAGCGAGCAGGCAGCAGCCGAAGAACCCCGTCGAATGGGCTACATAAACTCGCTTTCTGTGATGAACTGCAGCGCTTTTGAAGTTGTTTTCTTCGGCCAGCAAATGATTCTCCTGCGACTGCTAAGGAAGGAATTTTTGGAAGGCGATGCTGGAGGAGATTTTCTGCATCCAAAAATAATGAGGCTTTCTTTAACCTTGGGATGGCGGCCTGTTAAATCAGTGGGAATTTACAAAGCAACAAACTTTAAGAGCCACCTGTCCTAAATTGAATTCCAGTGAAAAATGTCGTAATGTCTTTGTGGTCCATGCGAATTTGAAAATGGTTCGGAGTTCATAAGCGATATAGATAGAACATGAAAAGAATGAAATATTTTTAATTGAGGTGAAGTCTTTAGATGACATTTTTGAACGAATCAAAATTTTAGATTTGGAATAAATCGGTTCAACTGGCTGAAGCCAATTGTTATTTCAAGATCTGCACTGATTATGCGATACAGCATCACCAAAACTACGCACTATCTGGCACTATCCGCCCGCAAAAAAAGAATATTTAAAGCATTTACAGGGGAATTTTAAAGTCTACGCCGATGAAAAGGAAAAGTGCGAATTAATTTTTTTTCTGCATTTGTTGTGCTAAACATCACTGACCGAACTTTAATGTTTGTTAGGTAGAGCTGCTCAAAGTCGTAAGTCAAAGGTTGAAAGAAATGCTGCTCTGCTTCTTACTGCCAATGATTTAACTGAATTCTATTAATATGTCTAGAAAATACGAGTGTTCGTTGAGAAGAGAGCAATGCTCAGTCACAATTGGGAAATCCTGCGCTAATGTTGCAAAGTTTACTTACTTCAACTCTCCTGCTAATTTACAAATTGAATTCAGTTTAATTATGAAATGAAAATTATTTTGCTTATCACGACTGTATAACAGCTTATATATATATCCTCTAAAGGTACATTATAGTAAATTGAGTGCAAAAAATAACTTTAAATCATCATAAGCTTCAGATGAATTTGTAACGCTTAATTATATTGCTAAGGATAGTTGTAATTATTTGACAACTTTTTCTGCAAGTTGATAGTTTCTACGTATAAATAGCAACGAATGCTAATCTAAACCCACAAGAAAATGGTACAAAATTTTTTCGTGTTCTAAGATTCATCTGAGTTGCATCCCAGCCAAAACTGAGAAATCACAAAACTGCACTGAACAGCCAAATGACGACCGAAATAAGTGCAGACCATATTGCTCAGAGAGGAAGCTTCCAAGTAACATATTTCGTTTATTTGAGAAATGCCGGAGGAGCTTTGCTTTTAGCCGTCTGCAAAATATCGAGAAATGTGCGGAGTTGAAAGATCGCAGATTTCGTATCCTATTTCTAGACTGGCATCCGGAACGCAGCGCAGTTTTTTGAGCTTGTCTATAGTTAAAGACCCATTCCTTCAGTATCCTCCAACGACGAGATAGAAATTTTGGGAGTTCTTGAGATATGTTTCTTGAAAACGAGCAAAGTTCATAACCTAAGTAAATTGCTCACTGTCAACAAGGTAGAATCGCTCATTCTTTCTGTGTAAAAAATTTTACTGGGGGTCGTTACTAACAAGAGCACCGTGCCCGTGAAATACTGATCATTATGACTATATCACACACATGAAATCCTGATCTTACTGACTATACATCATGCATATGAAATACTGATCTTACTGACTACATCATGCACATGAAATACGGATCTTACTGACTACATCATGCACATGAAATGCTGATCTTACTGACTACATCATGCACATGAAATACTGATCTTACTGACTACATCATGCACATGAAATACTGATCATACTGACTACATCATGCACATGAAATGCTGATCTTACTGACTACATCATGCACATGAAATGCTGATCTTACTGACTACATCATGCACATGAAATACTGATCATACTGACTACATCATGCACATGAAATGCTGATCTTACTGACTACATCATGCACATGAAATACTGATCTTACTGACTACATCATGCACATGAAATGCTGATCTTACTGACTACATCATGCACATGAAATGCTGATCTTACTGACTACATCATGCACATGAAATGCTGATCTTACTGACTACATCATGCACATGAAATACTGATCTTACTGACTACATCATGCACATGAAATGCTGATCTTACTGACTACATCATGCACATGAAATACTGATCTTACTGACTACATCATGCACATGAAATACTGATCTTACTGACTACATCATGCACATGAAATGCTGATCTTACTGACAAGTTCGTACACATGGAATACTGATTTTACTCACTACATGGTCCACATGAAATATTGATCATACAGGCGGCCATTACTCAAAAGTGCATCGTGTAAGTCAGAAACTGAATAATGAATTGTTAAAAATTCACAAGCAATACCTGGTGCTACCATAAATCGCTTTACATGAGTACAATTGGAGAGTCTCTATCTGGGCGTCAGGTAAATAGTGAGCAGGAAAACTATGGGAACTTTTGAATCATGAGCCCTCAAACCTGATGAAAAGTTTCATATCTAATGTTTTTCCAAATATTTTTAAATGTTTTATCGCCGTTACATGAACTCCAATTGCGCGTAAGTAAAAGTCACAAGTGAAAGGGTATTCCTGGTTCACCAAACGCATACTTTTGGCCTAACTTGAGTGCGTATAATCCTTAAGTTTACCGGTTTTTAATAACTCAATTTGGCTGTTGCCCTGTTGTAGGGTTTATTTGCACGATTCCTTAAAAGTCCAGTGATCCAAAGCACTTTGAAGTAAGCTGTTTACATCACTTTATCAGGTCACGAAAGGAATCATAATTACTTGTTTCAAAACCATCAACAAACAAGCACCTCCATTAACAGCCTCAACACTAGAAAAACACATTAAAATTACAGGTTAGCAACAGAATAGCAAAATTTTGGGGGGAAACAAATTGAGGACATTTTATGCACAAGTTTGATTACAATTTCTTGGATATACTACACCCACGCCAATGAAAAGTAAAGCAAATATTGGGAGCTAAATCCGTAGAGTTTTTCAGTCTAGATTCTTTTGTTGTACGTGGTCGCTCTCATCGATTATTTCCTAGGGTAACCTATGTCTCTTCGGATTTTTCGAAAACAATTTTGAAATCCTAGGAATGATTGAAAGCTTAAATTGTAAAAAGATTTTGAGGGACAATTTTGGGTAAATTACGGATATAAATTAGGAACTAGCCATTTCAAGATTCATTTCGGTGACTGACTATCACACCATTGATACGTTCTATGGCTTGCTGAGGTTAATTGAAAGCATCATATTATTTCTCCGATTTGAAAAACATAAACATAAATTTAGGTGTTTTTTAGGGGGGAGGTTGGATTACAGTGATTCTCCTCGTTGGGAAAAGGGAGACCTCAGTCATAATTCCACGCTCTGCCCAGGTGTCGGATGGATAGCAGCTTCACGGGTGGAAACTGTCACTGCGTCCTGATGTTAGTCATAAGGCATTTGAAAAGCCAATGCCCAAGATCATACACAAGTATCAGGCTTGTTGGGAAAAGAAAATCGTTTCCTGACCATATTGCAGAGCATTAGATGACATAGATTTCAGTTAAACATGAAGAAATAATCTGTCAATGACCAATATCTGTTATAGCTCGTCATGTATTTTCGTTCGTGGCCACCCAAGTCATTATTATCATCTTTTTTCCCCATTTATCTAGCTCGGCAACTCATTTAAATATTTGTTGGAAATGAGAGAACCTATTTTCAAGTATCTAACATGGAATGTTTATAGTATTTTTCTATGATCGATGAGAATACTGATTCTAAGCTTCACTGTGTGAGATAAGTGGCTCATGGTGCTCTTTGTACGGTTTCTGTAACTAAATTTGTATACTGTTCTTCAGAATCGATTTAAACTCCACGGACTTTGCTCCGACCATTTAAGTTACTTTCTCTCTCTTGTAACAAAGCGTCCGCAATCTACGATAATGCGACTGATTGTAACACAAAATTTTACCAACGCCAATTTTATTTATTTGAACAAAAATTCATCAGATTATTCTCAAACATGATAGAAAATTTTTGTTTCTATGCATCATGGCCTACTCTGAGAGCAAGTACGAGTGCACCTTTCAACTACTTAAATTTTATCATTATCCAGTTTGATTGTAATTAATTCTTCAGCTTCAAATTCACCCTACTCTTCAAAATATTGACAGCATTTGAGTTCTTCGCCTAAATCCGATTTATCACGACCTTCACTGCCCATCATGACCTCAAGCATTAATGCTAAGTACACGAGTTATTTTATCTCTACCGACGACTCCTATATGGAAACACATGATGTTTCTTTATTTTGAAACAGCGTTTTCGGAAATTGTACACTCACATTTTAACTTCTAAAATTTTTCATTTTCATATGGCTTCCCTGAAATGTTGAGGGATTCTTTAACATTTCACGTTTAATCCAAGATTCTAAACACGACACGGCAAAGTTCTACAAATTATCGTGTTCCTATTACAGGAAGAGAAAGTCAAAAGTCGAAGCTCTTTTTGTTTTTTATATCAACGAAGTGCACTTGACAGTCGAGCAAGGAAGGAGCTATTTAACAGCTCAGGTTGTTATTTCTACATAAACCTAAAAGAAATCGGGGTTCGAACTCACGGGATAAGCTAGCTTGGACCCGGCCACTACAATGTTTGGTGTTAAACCCCTATCTAATAATACGTTGTGCATGCTTTCTAAAAGAAGCACACGCACAGAGTGGAACCGCGATAGAATTACGTGTTTTGATTGATAGGAAACTTCCAAACCAGAACGGATGTGTCTAAAAAGTATTATGATACATTCGAGATAGGATCCTGAACAATAGAGGAAATAGTCATCACACTTTGACCTGCTTTCCGTCGATCGAGACTGCATCAGGAAAACATTGATTACAGTCGTTAACTTACAATCATTCAGGACTAAAACATGACAAGTCTCTGGCAAATGTAGCAGCAACTATCATTAAATCCTAGAGTTAAGGCAGCCCTGGTAAATTTTTGTAATCGCTTCAGTTCCTGTGAAATTTTAGACGTGTGCGATTACTGCTTAGAATCTGTGCAGCTGTCGTGAAGCTGTAGTAAAAGTTTATTTTTGTTGAAGTTTTACAATCACTGGATGATAGAATAATTCTATAATTAGCGAAACTATTCTCAGCGTTCAAAACATCATTACTTCTCGGGCCATTTAGTCCGTTCCATTGTTTGATCAACATTAACTATGGTGATCATTTGAATATGTAGAGTTCCTAGTTTCTTCTCGAAGGAAGAAGTAAATAGTTCGGTATTCGGATGTTGTCTGTTTTCATCAATACGAGTACACGACAATTTGGATTTAATGAGTGCTTGAAAGCTCAAGTAGTTGTTAATTTACTTTTGAAATTTAGTTGCTGCTTTGTCTGTGCCTAATTTTCTCTCCATTAAGAACGGCCTGCATTGAATGCTGCAAACTTCCGGCCTTTTCAAGCCAACATCCGCCCACGTAATTCTTTTGCTTTTTGTTTTTCGGGCGCGCATCCTGCTGCCGTTGTGCTATTATAAAGATGTTCTTACAGTTCATTATTATAATGTATGACAGAGTTTCCATGTAAGGGGCCTTTCGTAATTTCTTTGTGAGTTATCATCTTTTTTTTTCACAGAATTTCATTCCTATTCAATTATTTTGAGATCTTCTTGTAAATTTTATTTTGGAAAAATGAATAAATTTATTTTACAGTCTCTTGATCTTCTCTCGTGAAGGTAAAGATGATGTAACCAAACGCAATTTTAATTTTGTTCAATGCTTCACTTATATTGGAAACCTTTTAATAGCGTAGCTCAGCGGATCCACTCAGATATAATCAGTTCAATTGAGAACGACACGCCCTCTTTCACTGTAGAGTATTTATCTGAAATTTAACCGATAATTGTTCTTCATTATGCTCAAGTCCTGGCCTAGCTCGAGGTTCATTATTGGTATTGGGATATCATGAACTGAAATCCGGCCCGACCAAACCAAATTTCATCGAATGTTCTTAGAACGCTCTTCGAAATTCAAGCTTACACGTGACTTTTGCCCCCAAAATTTTCGATGCTTCAGTTGCTTTAGCATCCTGGTTTGAATTCGGGTATACTCATTAGCCCTATTGTTAAAGAATGCAAAACACTCAATAATTGCCTTAGAGCTTTCATCAATAAGCAATTAAAGGAAATTGCGTGTTTCTCGAAGAGCAAGCAAATGCAAATGAGGCTCGACCTTTATGATAACCTTGAAGTGGAGGTGGAGCCAATTTGGTCAGAAGCTTCAATTTAAATTCAATAAAAGAATGTTCACTTCGCTGTGCTGTGAAACGAAGGTTACAATTGTTTTAGCAACGAAGAAAAGAGATTTTCATTAAAATGGTGATAAAAATGGCAATATAGTTGTAAAAGTTCTGTTGTTGTGCGGCTTAGATCTAACAACTAAAATGAGTTTTCGTAGAAATCTGTCACTAAAATGAGGGTGATTATGAGTACCTCATTACAATAGACAATAGTCCGAATATACTTATTGTGACCAAAATACTGCTATTCGACGCGTAATGCCTTATCTCTCTTGATGTCTGTACAAATTTCAAATTCGCTCGCTCAAAGTGAAAAGTTGGAGATTCCACATAGATGTAATTTTTTCTGTTTTCCGAACCCTGAGCTGCAAGCACTTTCTGTTGGACCCTCGAGTTGTTCCCCCGAGGTCACGATTGTATAGCAGTGCGGGGGAGGCCGCCACCTATATAAGCCCTCGCTGACCTCGTCGCAGGTCAGAGCCTCACTCGCATTCGCCGTGTCAACAACAATCGCTCTGGTGTCTGTGCGCTTCTCATTCAGGCGTAAGAGGTACAGACTCTCATTTAGTTTATACGAATCCACAATATTGTACGTTTGAGAAAATTGGATTGTGTATTTGGTCCATTGAACGCAGTAATTGAACATTTTCAAAACTGACAGTCATTTTAGTTTTTGCTGGGAAATTTAATCGTTTAGCTCATTTCCTGTTGAAGAAATACAATCCATTTTCATCATTATTTAATACCAGCTCTCTGATACAGAGGACTCCCACAGCTTGCCGGCCTCAGCATATCACGTGAGTTAGTCTCTCCTATATTTGAAGATGAAAGCCATGACGACAAAAAAAATTTGTTTATCTATTCAGATATTTTTCCTTTGTTCTTCACATTTTTTAGATGAACTGCTAGCCTCGCAACTTTCTATTAAGTTAGTTTTGACATAACGTTGATTGTTCCACTGAATTTTTTAGTGCAAATTTTTTAAAGACCTTGGAATGGGAGTGTTTGTGTTCTTTAAAAACTCTGTAATTGACGATTTACTTGCTCTACAAATTCTATTGAAACTCTGTAATTAACGATTTCCTTGCTCTACAAATTTTTTCAAAACTCTGTAATTAATCAATTCCATGCTTCACAAATTCTTTAAAAACTCTGCAATTAACGGCTTCCTTGCTCTACAAATGCTAAAAAGTATGGTTCCTTGTCGACACACGCCCACTCCCAACTGCATACGAATGTGTTTTCAAAAATATGACTCCACAAAATTTAATAGTTCGTGCGTTTGAACCACGGGAACCTTTATATTTTTGCATGAGTTTGTTAACTTGTTTTCTTTCTATTTTTCAAAACAATCTTTTTCCTTCGAAACATAAATTGGAACTTTCTTTTTATTAATTTCTATTCTCAAGAGATGCTTTTTTCTTCGAATCAAAAATTAGAGCTTTCTATTTATTAGCTTCTATTTCCAAGAGAAGTTTTTTCTTCAAAACCAAGTCTAGCAGAATGTAATATTTAAAGTCAGTAATTTGAGGTGACTTTTTCTAAATAAGCTGAACAAAAAATATAATCGGGATTTTCTCCTCGGATTAAAGTTGCAGATCAGGTAAGCATTTTGCCATGTGTAACTAACGGTATAAAATAAATCTATCAAAACGAGGAATCAGCTCTAAAAAAGTGATCGAAATCAGTTTTATAATTGCGTCCACGTTTTATTACGTCCTTTGTTATTAGTTTTATTCGGTAAAATTTCATGTTATTCCAATCAATTTATTCATCTCACAAGAAGATAAGATCAAAAAGAAATAAATGCAATTCAATTTCTGTTCAATTGTCTTTATTCATTTCTAAAAACATGCAGTAGGCTCGTCAATATAAACACATACCGCTCGTCAAATTAAACACTGTTTTTAAGGTTCAAATTGGCTGTACATTTTCCTTTAAAAACTGCCTCCATTTCTCCATTTATTCTGCAGGCATATGTTACCAATGCATGTGGTGACGCTTCTGCTATGCTAGAATGTTTACCTGTGTACGAGAAATCCAATTAATATTGTGTACGCTTTGTGAAGCACGTACAGAAGTGTAGAACCAAACAGGTCGGGATGGATCATGAGTTTATCAATCATTTACGACCTAGAGTGCAAGATATTTTCCATTGAATCAAGTTTAAATATTTCTTAAGAACAGTTTTGCTTTCTTTCAAGTTTGTTTCTTCTTTTTTACTGGGAAAAATTCTGACTTTAAGCTTCGGCGGCATCAGATTGAAAGAAAGGTTCTCTTACTCACACTTTTTAATTTGCTGATGTATGAATGGAGGTTCCAGATTTAGACATACTTTTCTAAGCCACATATGGGCAAACAAAAAGTTATTTATCAATTACAATAAACGCGCACAAAGAATTACCAACTTATTACAAAAATTGTAATTGGAAAACGAGTAAGGAGTAAATTGTATTTTTTTTCGAGCATTACTAGCATAAAAAATAATATATCTTGTGTGAACAAGCAATGTTAAATTACGAACAACTTAATTGAAAAACTTCACCAGCTATTTTGCTCAGTGCAAAAAATTTTCGTAGTCGCTGGCCTCTTCATTGACATTAATTTCTATTAAAATGGTTTCTTTATTTGAAAATGAATGCTTCACTTGTTTTAAAGGCACTCTCTCTAAAACAACGAAAAACTCGTAAATATCAAATTTTAACATTTCTTTTTAAACTTCGTTTTATTTGTTATTATTTTGAATTAGAAAGTTAATCACAAACGAAAGGACACACAATGACCACCAACCAACTAGATCAATCAGGAAGCAATTACTTTTGTGGCTTAGCCCCCAATTTTTTAAGTAATGTGTATAGAACATGTCATATCTAGACAAGTAATCATCTTCTGTGCATAAACATTCAAGAAGAGTCCCTACGAACAGCTGCTCGGCAATTAACCTTTCTCACCCACTTGCCGAACAAATTTCAAAATCAAGGTCCAATGTGTTAATATTTACACTTGACTGTCGCTATATCAGTTTCATTTTTTACATTGAACGTTATTTCTTACAAATTGTTCTATTTTGCCCATTATTTTAAAAATGACATGAAAAAATCGTTTCTTGAACAAAAATGGCTTCTATGTGTTAGAGTTGCAAGCTCAAATCCCCCTACAATATTTCACTCAACTTAAGCCAGTGCTATATGTCTGGCGAAAACGCGAACGAATTAAAAAGGAACTAAGATTCATTATTTCAGGACTTTGTTTCCATTAAACATTACCAACGCTTAATCTAGATTACTGATTAACCAGGAGAAAAGAAACATGTTGGAGACAGTAATCACGTACCATGGTGTATAAACGAGATATAAAGTTTATTCGTTCATCAGAACCGATACTTATTTTCGGGATGACAGGGATCTCACTTTTTGCGTCACGTGCAAAGCTCGATGCATGCGCCCGAATCGTCCACGTCAGGAAAGTTTGCCAAACAAAGGGGGTCTGAATTATAATTAAATGACGCCAGCAGAATAATTGTTTCCGTGACCAATCTCCGAGGACTACCTTTTTACGGCGGTCCCCTACTCTGACAGAGATATACGGCCTGCCAAATTTTTCTCTTTAGCTTCCCATTTTCTCTTTGTTTCAGTCGATGCAATATCCAAAGGCTAATGGATTTTATTTTTAATTTAGTTATTCGTTTTCTCTCGCAAGTATTATTTTTCAATCAATGATTAACTGTTGAAGATATAATTCATTGTGGTCCTTGAATTTCCTCTACGCTAATATGTACGTCTGAGAATTTGTCTTTGTCTCATACGACAAGATTTGACAAGCTGACGAGAGAAATTGCATATAAAAATTCTTTGTGGAAATATTTAGTCGCAATCCATTCAGAAATTTTAGTATAAAAATATTGATGATTAGAGTCAAACTTGAATTGAAGGCCTCATGTGTAATTAACATAACCGAGATTCAAGTTAGGAAAAGCGCTGCAGGTTGAGAGTAATTTTTTAATTTTTGTACCAAAATCTCCGAGATAAAATACTTTATGAGCTCCTAATCAAAAATTGTTGACGAGTCAGATTTTGTTTTTCTGAAGTAATCAAGATTACTGCAATTTTTTTGTCATTTTACATCCACGTGCATTTCACTGCACCTTAAATGAGTTATATAATTAGTGTTCACTTGATTTCATGCCTTAATGAACTCCTCATTTTAAATAAACAACCTATGAATCGTTATCGGAATTCCACTGGTATTTACTTTCGATTTAACCAAGGCGTTCCTAATGCACAATAACGAAGCAAAAATTCAAAAATCAATGTTTTGGTTCCCAGTTTCAATGAGCAGTCGTACTTGACATGAAATACTACATAATTTTAACCTCTAATTTCGTTCGAAGGAGCCATAATTGTACTCTATTTCTAAAAATATAACTTCGCGCATACGAGCATCACATTAAGAGATCTGCGTTTAATCACTCTGACTAATTACACAAAATCTAATTGCACTACAAGTGCATTAGATCTGTATCGAATTGCACGGACGCTCAGGACTGTCCTCATGCACTGGCGGAGTTGGACCTAATTCACACCCTGTGCAGAGCAGGGCCTACATTCAACATTGAACATACTTCATATGGTAAAATGTACAATAAATGTTTACGTAAAACTGTATAATTACATGCAATTATTAATCATTAAGTGAATTTTTAGAGTTTCTTAAACCTTTAACTGTGCTGGAGGTACATGAAGATACACCATTAAGCTAAGGGGTACACCACAATAGAAAGATTTATAAGCCCTGGACTATAGAGTAACTCCTGTACCAACGAACCACTCGCGGGGCCACTCTGATAGCGACAGTTTCCTAAGCTCAGTCTCGTGACTCAGAGGTCAGCGGCTTTGGACTCTATAGGAGCTAGCCGTTCGTTTAAATTTAAAGCTGCTAAAGCAACATTTATTTCGCTCCTCTCCTTCTCTCCAGCAAAAAATAGATGACGCATCGTGTAGCTGACCTCCTAGTCGAGAGTCTATTTCCTTGTTTTCTCTCAACTTGTTGTCTAAGTTGATTTTAACCGAATTAGTGACCCGCAAATGAAAATAGACTGTTTCTGTTTCTCTGCAATAAAATTACTTTCGTAGGTGTTTAAGTAATTTCCTTGAGTATTGGCTGGCACACCAGTTGGTCACAGCACACCGACGGCTATTTGGAGGCGAAAGATGTCTGGAAGAGCAAGATAGCCAAACTTTTGCTCTGGTATCAGATGCAGTGTGACAGCCTTCTCCCAGACCGCCCAGCATTGGCGTTCATGATGCAAGCGATAATTTTATTCAATTTAGAAAGTGGGATTTATGAATCGTTATGTTAAGGGGGTACAGTGTCGCCTTCAGTTTATTTATCATCAGTTATTCGGCAAGTTTCGATTGTATTTGAGTGCAGGTGGTGTTTAAGGGATGTTAGGATAAATTTATTTACCTCCTGGTGACACCAATACTGTGTTTTTGAAGAGTGTCGGACGTAGTGAAGGTACTACGCACAAAACGAATATGGCGTTGAAATATACAATACTGCAGAAAAGCCGCTGTAGACTGACTTGGTGATGAAACTTCAAAAACATCCGTAGAGCCAAGAATAAGCAACGTCAACGGCTTCCATATATTTTTGAGCTTAAGGACAGATTTGAGATTTCGTGCGGACTCCAAACAGACCAGAAAATAAACGTGTGTTTCAATTCCCCTATTGTCTTGTTTTCAGTAGCGTAGAAGTTGTCGTGATATTGGACAAGTGACAGGAATGTAGATCAAATTTTTCAGGAGTATTTCAAAACTTTTAGTTTGCGATACCTGAGTCTTGCTAACGCTCTCCTGGATCTGGAGGTCGCAGCCCTGGCGTTGCGTAACGATATCGATAACAAAGTTTTAAATTGATTTGAAATTTCAATTTTGCCAAATTCTGCCCAAGACCACGTGGCTTATTGATTTACTTCTATTTCCTTCCAGTTACATTTTTAACCGTATTTTACCCAACCTTTTGCACACAAGCATCGATGACGTCCCACTCTGAAGGTTCAAGAATATCAATGCCTAGGTTAAGTGTCATTTTTTTTTTTCTCAATCTCAGGAGACTGAATATTAATTAGAGAATTTTTTCTATCAATATTGAAACTACTTAGCTAGCAAGTTTTGTAGGGTGGAATATTGTTTTATTTATCTTATTGAAGAATGATTAGAGCGATGAGAGCTAAATACTGAACAATGAAAGGTATTCGAGCATGAGAATATTATTTTGATTTCTCACACAAGAATATTTTATGTGTAATTGCATGATTTTTTTTAGAAAAAATGCAATTAACTCAATTGAAAGCAGCAAGCACAGGTGTAGGGAAACAAATCTGGAAAACTTCAGTACTTTTTGTCCTCGTACTGATTTCCCTGTTATACAACACTCTCCCGCATAAGTTTCAAAATTACAATTCTTGGGCTTTCTGAAGATTTCTTGATGAGGAAGCAAAAAAAACCAGTAGTACCGCTATAAAATGAGCAGTGTAGCTTCCTCGAGACGAACCATGTTCTTTAACTTCATCTTTATCTTAAACATGCAAATTTATCAGGGTTCTCTAACTTTATCTCTACCTTAGGCATAAAAAATTACCCTGTTAAAACCATATACAACTGAATCGCACACGCAACGGTTGTATTTCCCAAACTTTTTTCACACTCGGAGATTCCTTGTGTTAAATAGTCTTTAATGCTGAGTTTTAAAGAAAGCCTGCTTTGTAATTCAAGCCCATGCCCACACTTCTGCAACTCATGGGCATAATGCGAAGCTTCCTCCTTTCTCTTTCTCTACATTATTTCGGAACTCAGTCCATCATAGCGCAATTAAAAGCTTTGAGCGCAACGATTTTCCAAAATTAACTCGCGCTTGCCAATGTTGCAAAGCATCGCTATTGGAGTGGCTGCGCGAAGATACTCGTAACAACTCTAACACGAACATATTAGCAGACTAAATTCTAAAAAATCAGATAAAGTTTGGGGATTGCTCCGTTCTGCTCAATTGCTGTCTGGATTGAGACAAGCTCGTGAGAAGTGATGCAAACAGTGTGACGTCCCTGACGCAGTGAAGCACATGGCGACTCAAAAGAAGAATCGTAAAAAAGACAGCTATTTAAATATCGAAATCACGAGGGTTACCGCCTAGCTGCTAGAAAAGAACTCGTGTCATTTTTACAGAGTCGTCAAGTGTGGTATTTTCGTGACCGAAATTCTTAAATTTGACATATCGATCAAAAAAAGTCAGTCTTGCCATCCTGAATCCCAACATCTCAGTTAGAATTTGTTTTTATAAAGCGCATCACAGAAATTTGGAGCTTGGGCATTTCA
Source organism: Platorchestia sp. MABIK (assembly GCA_014220935.1). Classification (NCBI taxonomy): domain Eukaryota; kingdom Metazoa; phylum Arthropoda; class Malacostraca; order Amphipoda; family Talitridae; genus Platorchestia; species Platorchestia sp. MABIK. The sequence continues at coordinate 74,362 of JACJUY010000368.1, forward strand.
TAAAGAAAAAAGACTATTCTGACGATCATGAACGCAGGCATTCAAGCTAGAAAATAGATTATAAAAGCGCGTTATCATGGTTGCGAGCGGCTTTAAAGTCCATAAAATTCCAAAAAATTCCTCACTCATTTGTAAAGCAGTACAAGTAAAGGACAGTGTGAAAACTCACTAACTTATGATAACTTCCTTATTGAACCGCCATGAAACTTCATGGTCTTTTAGGTATATTTAAACGTATAGACACATTAATTTTCTCAGCAGTAAAACATGGACGTTTACTACAAATTCTTACGAGTATCTTCAGTTAGACCTCGTTGCTCCCGAACGCTCCTCGACCCTTCGGAGCACTTGACCCGGTATGAAATTTCAGCTTTGGCTCAGTCGTGTGGTATCGTAATTTGACGTCATGACTCTCTCAGATATTGCAGGAGGGATTGAAAAAGTGGCGGCTTGTTAAGTTGCGCAGCGCGAGAGTTTAATGGAACATCTTTTGTTTCCATTTAGTCGTCTGCTTCCAAACTCCCGTACCAAGCATTCGCTCCAGGGGAACCAAATCAATTCTCTATTGGAATGCCTGCCAAGTTTAACTCCAGCTAAAAAACATTCGCTGCCCTTGAGCGGTGTTCTACATACGTCAGACTTTCAACGGCAGCCAAAGAGTGCGAGAACATACACTCATGATGGGAACCAGTGTAATTTTTACGAAATATTTGGCGTAATTGACTGGAAGCTATTGTTTAGTGTATGAAAGTATGTATTAACTTGAAATAAGCGTTTGCTTAAACATAATTGAAAAGATATCAGAAGCTTTGTAAGTTATGCCCCTACTTAGTTCATATTTAAGTAGTCGTGTCTGACAGAAAATATCAGCAATGATTTTGATTATATTTTTGCTCATTTTGTCCTGTTTACCTTTATATCGTTTGGGATAAGCACCCCACAGAACCATTGGAAAAATTAGGACCATCGCAATTGTGAACATTTGAGTGGCGTTGAGGTTCCTAGGGCGAGTGAGCGATGCCTCGATAATGTTTCTTTGCCGTTATATATTGTTAGGAAATGTGAAATTACTGAGTTAAAGCTTCGCTGTAACATAACTAAGCGAAAACATCCGAACACGTCAGTGGTTTGCTTTAATCGCAACCTTATCAGAAACTTAAAAACGAAGAAAATTCCGAGAAAATTGATCACCTTTACTAAAAAACGTTTCGGAGTCCTGCTCCATCATCAGTTCAAAAACAAGAAAAAAGAATTGCGTCTGAAATAAAAGATCAGAGTACAATGAATTGTAGGTACTAAAAATGTATCATGAAAGTAAAAATACAAAGTATGACACTAACAAAAACAAAGGAAAGGAGTGATCTTTTATTTCAGACGCAATTCTTTTTTCTTGTTTTTGAACTGATGATGGAGCAGGACTCCGAAACGTTTTTTAGTAAAGATGATCAATTTTCTCGGAATTTTCTTCGTTTTTAAGTTTCTGATAAGCGAAAACATTAATGGCAAGGCAAATTTTGTGGAATCCTCCATATGGACTCAGCAATGTTGCGTGCTATGTAGGAGCCGAGTAGACGCGAATAAAAGCAATAAATTAAATCTTAATGAAAACCTAATCGTAGATTGTGTTGGTTCAAGATGCAAAACAAGACAGCAAAAATGTTGCGATGAAAACCATGTCTGCTGTTTTCATCGCTAGTTTGATAACAATGTAAAGGGACGATGCTTCGTTAGAACTGATAGCTCGAACTTTTTATTCGGTAGAATAACTAGCGGGAGCCTTTGTTGGCTAGACCCTTTGTTAAAATGAGGCTATCGTTAATATCTACGCATTAATGAGCAGTGATAACGCTTCTCTTCCGAGGCATGCGTGCAAAGTGAATGCTTGAATTGTTGATCCAGTGTTGATTTTCAAGAGCACAAAATTTAAGCGCTGGAAAACTTCCTCCAAGAAAAAACAGTTCAGAGCTAAGCCAGAGTTCTCTATATTTCAGTAAAAATTAAATGCGGTCAATATGAAACAGACGTTCAGAGTACTCAAAGTTTCATAAAAAAATAAATAACTTGCAAATCTTGCAGGACGATTAGTCAACCGGCACAACAGTTGTTTCATATTAATTGCGATCAAAAGGAAACAAATGTTTAAGCTGTTGACTCATCATTAGCTAAAAGAATGGCAAAATACACAGAAACGTGACAGTGCGTGATGGGAAGTACGCTCGATATGTGTGTATGTGTGTGTGTGTGGATATTTTGCAGATCTTGTAACTAATGAAAGGACAAGGCTATGCGGATTTTTTTTTTACAAGTGATCACTCACAAATTTTTGAAAAATATTGAATGCTGTGGGTTTTGCACAGAACTTTTGATTAATATTGCTAACTAAGCCAAATCTTCGGCACTTCTTACGAAACTGACGCAATCGTGAACCACAGTTTGAAAACAAGTTGACAGTATCAGCTGGAGAAAGAAGGGTATCGTAAAGTACAAGCCTAAAAATGGAAGTAAGCAGTTGCTTCGAACCGACCTGCTCCGTAGCGTGGAAAAGATTGCAGGGCTGTTGCATCACGTCAGATTGCCAACGTTCTTGATTTGCCAAGAGCGGCAACTGTACGAGTCGCTCAGCCTGGTCCGTCTAGTGCAGTAGTGGTCATTGCGCCGCTCGCGATGACTCAATTCATGGCTTTCGAAAAATACACAAATTAATTAATTAATATATCATTGAAATAATGTGCGCTAACTAGCAGTGGCAGCGGCTCTCTCAATCAATGCGTTTAACTAAAGTGGCTCTCTTGCAAAAGTTAGTGAATAACACTGGTCTAGTGCGAACTTGCAGGTGCCGCCGTAGCTCTGCGTAGCATTAAGCACTTCAGTGCCAGAGATCTCCGGTACTGCACATATGTCTCAAAATTCAATGCATGCAAGGTGTCCCAAAAATTTTACTCATCCTTTAACTGACGATTGCTCATGTATTTTTCGGTTTTAATGCAGGTTCAAATAAACTTTATTCTAAGGCATTTAATGTTTTTAATTCAATTTTTTTATTTAACTCAAAAGACAAGTCTCGAAGTCAAAAATGACCCACAACGAAGCAAAAAAAATGAGTACTGGGCAATTGAACTGCGAGTAAATTCCTTTTAGGACACCCTGTATATCTCAAAAGTCAGCGTGTAAACAGGAGCAATGTTCATAGTTTTAACACCAGACTGGGTGAAGATTTTCATGGGTATCAAAAGCAAAAATTGACCGTCGGGAGATCAAACACTCGAGTGTGAGTGGTTCATTCACGGCTCCGTCATCACCAGTCACGTAGGAGGCAGAAAAAACAAACTTGCCGAATTGATTTCAACCTTAAAAGCTCGGATGCCGACAAGAATCATCGAATAAATTAAACTCAACTGAAAAATTTATAGAAATCGTTTCTCGAACAGATATTTCAGTTGTTGTACGGTGACAAAAAATTTTCTTTTGATACTCAAAGAAATACTCCAGGGTATGAAATTTATTTTTTAAGTACTAAGTGAATGCATCCTCAGCTTATTTCTTCGCAGGTCCTTGTATGTTGGAAACAAATTAATTAATCCAGATTATGAGGTTGTACCATTAGACGGCTCACAAAATTTCCAGCTTGGTGCAAATATCTAAATGAAAAATAAATGTATATGTACATCCGTTCAATTTCTTTGTCTCAGCGTTATTCACAATACATCCAGTTAAAAACCAATGTTTTTAATATGAAATGTTTATAACTCCTTAGAGTGTTTGTTTTTCAGTAAACCATGTAAAATCCTCAAGCAAACTTGCTAATGTATGAGCCAAATGAACATGGGAAGTGATAAATCCAACAATTTCTACGAAAACCCTCAAATTTGCGCCCTTAAGGTAAATGAGAATTATATTTCGGTAGCCAGAATTTTAAAGCTTATTTATACCCTGAAACGAGAAACAATTAAAATCACTCCCTAAAGTGTCTCGCAAATTTCGTGCACGCGACAAGCTCGGGCGGTGCTGGGACGCTGGCCGCAGTTTACTGCAGCCAGCGCAGAGCTGCCGTCGGGGTCTCGTTAAAAGCCAGCAGTTCCGCACTGCCCTCACTCGTATTTCTGGCGCTGAAATGCTCGGCTTAGCGCTAAAAAGTTAACACAGTGTGTGAGAGGCTTGAGGTGCTAGTAAAATCGCGAGGTGACGGCCGTTTTAGTTTTTCGCACGCTCCATCAGATGAAGAAAATGTTTTGAGGCGCGTTTTTAATGTGAGCTGAAATAAGAACGTTAGCAGGAAGAAGCTCATATCTCAAGCTTCTGTAGCCTTCATTCTGCTCGTCTTTACTGCGTTAGCAGAAGAAGTAAATCAGTCTACAGATATTTCTTTCGAAAGGAAGTAACGTATTCAGATGGATGAAAAGGCAAAATCATCATAAAGTTAAAATAGACGAAAAAATTCTTCGATTAGCTAAAAAAATCGCTGGAAGACAGGGTGAAATATTTAATCAAGTTTTCTAATACAATAACAAAAGGCAACTGTGAAAGTAGTCAGTTTTACGAAAATAAGCCGTGAACAAAGCACTTCAATACACATTAACATTGCTGGCAAGAAGCTCACGAGAAAACGAATATTACGGGCACAATGCGCCATTGTTGTCCCCATTATGAAACGCTTATGCTTTCCATCACGTAGTTTTTGTCGAAGACATCAGCTCGGGACCGTCTTGCAGCCCGTGCTCCCTGGCGCCGCGGCGAGGTAGCGATGACGTCAGGCCGAGCCTTGGCAGCGGAAGCGAACAAGTGTCTGCTGGCGCATCAGCAGTGTAAACAAGGCGGCCGCAGCTCCGGTCACAGTCCAGGACCACTCTCCATGATTCCACGACAGTCGTCCATGATTCCACGACAGTCGTCCATGATTCCAGGACAACCGTCCATCATGGATTAATTTTCGAACATCCAGTTTTTGGCCGCAAAATGTAGTGTTCAAAGTATGTAATTCATTGATGTATTTGTTCCTCGTGGATCTGAAGGAGAAGAACATATTATAAGACTTTGGGAAAAGATAAATGATCTTGTACTTTTGTGTGAAGTTGGTGCGTTATCCTATCATATTTTGATATAATATTTGAGGATATTCTTTCACTCTGTCCTGGAAGCCAATCGCACTGAAGCAAGCAAATGAAAAACGGTTCTTGCTGTCCATGTAAGTTTGAGAGCATTTACTGCAACGTTGGCACTGGACTCGAGTATCAGTTGCGTTCAGTGATGAGAGTTTGGAAAGAGATGGCGCAGAGAATGCCCTCGACTAACATCGGCAATGACGACGACGGCCAGTCGTGCTTTGTTCCTAAAGTATAAAGATCATGACCATGAGCTTAGCTCTAAAAATACGAACTTGGAGCCAGATGCTGACTATACATTAAGGGAGTATTTTGGCTGCCAAAGACTCCGCGACCTTCAGCAATGGACAAAAAACAGAAAGCCTCGTCAGCTTAAAGGAGAAACTTTGGCTTTAAAGCAGACTACTTGACGTCATCTCGTCTCTGTTCTGCGAGGAATCGTCGAAACTAACCTCGACCATACGATGGTTCACTAACACAGAATAAACTTAAAACAACATGTTCTTGTGTTTTTCAAATTTCTCCAAAGAATTTCAGAAGGTCAAGATAATAGCAGTTTCTCTCGAAACATTAAATGCGCGAACTCTTCTTTTATCCTGACCGTAAAGAATGGGCAGTCGAGGGGCGAGCGGAGCGCAGGCTCAACATGCGCAGATTTAGTTTTCATGGCCGGCAGCCACACTTTGCTCTCGGCTGGCAGCGCTCCAGGTCTCTTCCTCCTTCTCCTCCTCTGGGGCGGTGGTGGGGAGGAAAGGGGAGTTTGTGTGTTGAGAGTGTTGTGCGTTGGGGATGTTTTGGGTTGGAAACTTATGTGTTATGGATGTTTTGTACTTGAAAAATTTTATTTTATGGAAGTTGTGTTATGGATGTTTTGTATGTGAAATATTCCATTTTATGGAAGTTGTGTTATGGATGTTTTGTATGTGAAATATTCCATTTTATGGAAGTTGTGTTATGGATGTTCTGTAGTTGAGAAATTTTATTTTGTGAACGTTACGTGTTACGGATGTTTGTATGTGAAATATTCAAATTCATGGACGCTAGGAGTCGAGATTTAATGTGTTGTGAATGTTATGTATTGGGAAGTTTTGTTTTGGGTGATTTGTGTTTTTTTGTGGGAGTTATGTGTTATGGATGATATAAAGAGAAGGAGGTGTTATGTCTTACAGATGTTATGAGCTGGATATGTAATATGTTATGGATGTTATGTGCTGGGGATGTTATATGCTATGGATATTATTTGTTGGAAAGTTATATGCTGGGATGTTAAATATTATGAATGTTATGCCATTCATAATATTATGAATGTTAATATTATGAATTTTAAATATTATGAATGTTATTGAACGTATCATATGATCTATGTGTGATGGATTATGCAGGGGGTACAAAATCTTTGAGGATGTTTTTGTGTATTGTGTGGTTGAGTTGAGGGTGTCAAGTGTTAGGAATGATGGGGATGTAACGTGTGCAGACATGTGTAGATGTGTGTTAACATGTGTGTTGATGGCAGGGCACTTATGTTTTGGCAATTTCATGGTTATTTAAACTACATAGTATCTCGGTTCTTTCGAGGAAATTTTTAGCCAATTTTCCAATTAAAATGTTAAACTGTTGATAAAATTCAATCGTTTAATTAAATTCACACATTTTAAATATCCCCGAAAAGATTCAACATGTTCTGTTGGAATTGTGTTTGTTGTTCTTCACTGTGACTATTGGATTTCAAATTATTACAACTAAATTTTAGGATATTTCTCATTTTTCCAGCTTTGTAACTATGTGTTTTTTTTTGCAAAAGTAATGAATGAAATGGAAATTTTATTCAGTATGCTACAATCTCGTTTGACCTTGTTGCTTTAATAATTTCAATTTTCAAGGCTCATTACGTCAAATGCAGATCGACGAAGAAAAAATTTAAATCAATCTTCTCCATTACTAAAAAGTAGACGCGATAAAAGTTAAAAATTGAGTGAACATTATTGATGAAGACTTCGGACGTACCAAAAAAGATTTTTTCTCAAGCGTTCCTTCACAGATTTCGAATTGACGAAAATTTTCACATGGAATCATTCACAAAATTAGTCAGACATTGTGAAAGGCATGTCATGTGAACTGTGGACGAGCGTCAACGGAGCTTGCCTTTCTGTTCCATGGTTGCTCGTAACAAAACAATACCTTTTTGGCTTTGCTAAAAATGACTCCTAAGTATTTTCAGCTAGGTTATCTTTGTCAGACAATAAATAAATATATTCAGTCATTTCTTAAAAACAGATTCAAAAAGGGGAACGCAGAAAGCAAGAAATGCCATCGCAGTTCTCAGTGTTGAGGGATGTGAAATGAAATTTCAGCGGGATGTGAAATGGAATTTCAGCGAGATGTGAAATGAAATTTCAGCGGGATGTGAAATGGAATTTCAGCGGGATGTGAAATGGAATTTCATCGAGATGTGAAATGGAATTTCATCGAGATGTGAAATGAAATTTCAGCGGGATGTGAAATGGAATTTCAGCGGAATGTGAAATGGAATTTCAGCGGGATGTGAAATGAAATTTCATCGAGATGTAAAATTGAATTTCAGCGGAATTTGGATTGGAATTTTCTGCCAAAACTGCTGTCTTCTGAGTCACCTATAAGCAGAGGGTTATTATTGTGAGCTGGACTCACGTTTTTATAAAATGGTTTTAGTTTGGTTCTGAATGGAACGATGTTGAAAAAACTAGGTTTCATTTTCATCTGTTTTATAAACTGACATAAGCCATCCAGTCTGTGCTTTCTCATGGATAGAACAAAATTTCAGACGTGCATTTGGAGCTTGGGTGCTTTATGGTAGAAAACCATGGGCAGTTCTTGTTACAACACACTTTCTTCATTCACTGTGGACAAAATGAGAAAGAATCCGTACAAACAGTCCGAAATTTTATCATTTTTTAGACTGTTTAGACAAATGCTCTTAGGATTAAAAACTCATGATGTTGCAACAGAAGGTTTTTGAATGCTCGGAGCTTATTTTAGAAGGCTTGCTTTGAGAGAGTGACACCAACTCTTTTACGATCATAGCCTCCGTATAATTTTGTATAATTTGTGGAATTTTCTGAATAATTGTCCGGTTCATTTTATCATTGACCTTTGAAGGAGAGAGGTGATTTATATCTTTATTTTCGCAATTTTTCGAGAATTTTAATATTATTTAAAAATTTTGCATTATTCCCATAAAATTCAAAATAATTACATAATTTCCCGATTTCGAATTTTTGTAACACATGCGTGAAACGAACTTCAGAACACATTACGTTGCTCAAGACATGCCTCAAAAATATCTCCAAGTTACATGACGGACCTGTAGTGCAACAGATCATGTACTCCGTGAAAACATTTAAACACAAACATTCCTACAACTACATGAGTTATATTTGTGTTGGTTGGACACGCCATGGTTCAGAGATACTTTTGCTCAACCCTCCCATAAATTTATGGAGGGGATTTTGGAATCGATCCCTCTCTAAGTGCACATCACCGTTGAACGTTTGTGCTGTTCGTTACTGAATGTCGA